>SOPF01029122.1:0-120557 GCA_012979155.1 Hypericum perforatum | reverse complement strand
TGTCTTGGATAGGCCCATGGATGAACCATACCATTACATAAACTACCAACACACTTCCAACAAGTCCTCTTAGGTCCGTAGAAGCTGGTCTAACATCAGACAAAAGACCAGTTTATGAACATGAAGCAGATGCAATGGGCGATTTCCTCTTTGTTTAACACTTTCCAGGCCACTGCTCTCTCGTACGAGACCGGCCGGCCCATGCTCGACAAACATATGCCTCCTTGGAAACAAGAAAAACCCTGTCAAGCCAATAAACGCATTGATCAGACATGGAAAACTTCCCGGGACCAAATTGTTGCTCGATGCAGAACAAGTCAATATTTACCAAAACAAGACCATATGGTACTGTTAGCAATACTTTCCCGGGCGATGTTCATATCAGTTATCAAAAAAATTAGGATTTTGAAGACGGAAGCAAACTAACCTGCTGCATTATTTGGGGGAACTCGGAACAAAGGGTCTTCCTTCCTTGATCGTCAAATATCTTTTCCAGTGTTATGTCTTGCAGCGCGACCAAGGTTGTCTCGAGCATGTCAAGGCCAGCTTGGTTTCCAAATGTAAAAACCGGCAATGCCTGACCAGAAGACGACAATTTAGCAGTGCGAATTAAATAGGAAAAACAGGTACAATACCATGTTTCACATGTCTCTTATCCTGGGGCGATTCAGCATAAGCATGCAAACCCAAGAGGCTCTAGCAACACTTTTTCGAACTAGGGGTGTAAGGGCATTTACAGTCTTCCATAGGGATGCAAGACTTCAACTATGAGTCTATGATAAACATGTTGGTGAACAAATGATAAGAGTCTAAGACATAAAGTTTTCAATCTCACAGGGAGCAAATTGGCTACTTCCAATTATCTCAATTACCTTGAGAGAGCAACACAAGATGGCATCAGAGTGGTGCCACATGGTCTTGAGAGTTGATTCGTTTCCTTCACTGCCAACTTTCAGAAGCTCCGCACCCATGTAACATCTGAAAAATAGCGGTTCTCAAGGTTTGAGACAATTCTGTGGAGCCCGACTAAGTGAGCCTTATCTCGAAACAGATAATTTTCCTTTTGTGCTAAAAGAATCGAGAAAGTTAAGTCCAAACACATTTTTTTTATTGAACCTCTACGGCCAACAATGCAATTTCATACTCGATTAGAGAATACAATCTTGTCGACTGATATTCACGTCAAAAGAGGAAGATAACAGGAGTGTCCTCAATAATTGCAAATTAAGATCAGAAAACATGTGCATTAACTCTGTTACGAAAAGAGTATTAAGAAATCCAGCATGATGACTAACTCAAAAAGAACTAGGTCGACAGGTCAAATACCTGTAGCTCTGGCTGATCCATTGTGCGAGTGTCTGCGCTTCAGGAGTGCCAAGGGGCGGACGAAGACCAACATGTGCCCCTAAATTCGAAGGAGAGAGTGCCAGCGCAACCCTTTGAACCGAAGATATAATACTGCGCACATACTGCCGAGCCATTGATGCTACATGTTCTTGCATATGGCTCTCAAATGCAAACTCGAATGCTATTGTCATCACTGATCGCATACAACCAGAGTTAGAGGATGAATCATTGGACAATCTGCTTGCAGCTGGCCCTATTTCAAGGGCAGAAGCAAGGTCCAGTGTGCGATTTGGACTTGAAGCTTCCTGCATCATTAGTGAAGAAAACTGAAATAAAGCTTCATTGACATGGAGAGGAATGTCATTTCATGTACTTGAAAAGCTTCGGCTTACCTTCCCAGAATCAAGAGGGATAATGCGGAATCCGGATGGTAGAATAGGAGCATCATCAGCAAAAGATGCATCTATAGGAGCAAATAGAAGTTCCGCAGATGTACCCACAGCATTCTCATCCATGCCACTACACAGCTGTTAACGCAGCAGTCAAAGAATGGAAATAAACAAACAGAACCAAGAAGCAAAAACTTCTGCAAAACAGCAAGAAGTACAGCAAAAAATGGTAGATAACGGGGTTGAGATGTCACAGAAGAGATGGCTACCTACCTATAGTTTTGAACTCACCTTCCGTCCTACAATTTATTTGTGGCATGAAACAGTAATGGGAAATGCAATCTAGTGAGACAGAGTATAAGTTCCTTTTTTTCACTGATAAAAAAACAAAACTTTCAAATGGTTTTATTTCAAAGAGGAAGTATTGTGATGTCAAGCTCCAGCACACTGTAACATTTGGCAGCCATCTTCCGAACAAGTGGTCTGGAAGGGAACTAATAACCACTTGGTCCTTGGAGCAAACAAATCCCACACTGATGTGTACCAAGGGATCATGCATGCAAGTTAATTATCTCTACTATTTGAACCCTTCAGGAGAGCTTCACAAGCTATAAGATAAACAGAAGCTAAGAGCTCGACTTACTTGCAAAAGAAACATCTCTCTTGGCAGTAGGGAATGTTCAGGAGAATGGACCACTCCGTCTAACTTAATGACCTCGAGGAACTAGGTGACAAGAAAACAATGTATAAGATCACCAATAATTGACTAATTCTGTGGATAAAACGAACAATGGATGGATTTGATATGTATTCAGATACTAACCTCTTCATGTTCAACAGTGTGAGCAAGTGGAAGTATAACTTGCCCCCCAGAACTGCCAATTCTAGATCCTTGCAAGCAATTAGGGCCAATTTTAATGGCTGAAGCAGTGTATGCATCAATGTGGTTATCAGCCCATTCTGATCGGTGTTCCCTCAAGAATCTCAGGAGGATTGCCGGAGGAACATTCTGAAAGGAAAAATTATAAAGTGTAACTTGTGGAAAGACACATAAGTTGGCGCCAATATGAGGAGCAAGAAGAAACAGGATAAGATGGTGTAAAGACTTGAGGTTTGCAGCTCAGAGACAATCATAATAACATCCATAAGAACCGAAAATCAAATAATCAGTTCGAAAAGTAGCATGATAAGAGTGATCAAAAAAGTGGATGCCACATCAGAACAACCAAAACCAACGGGCACACCTTCTGAACAATAAGAACATATTTGAACATATTACTTTCTCTCACTATATCAGTTATTCTTTGGGAAAGATTACAATTGAATTATTCTAATGCTCGAACCTGTAATAACATTGATGCTTTAGCACACAGGACAGAAGTGCTGACTGGTAGAAATCCATTAGCAAACAGGTGGGTAGAGCCCATTAACTTCTCCGGGGACGAATTCACGAGAATTGTTACGTCGTCCATGCCATCATTTCCTACCATTGACCATCCCTCGTCCGTAAAACCATTTAAAGCCTCATTGAAACCCCTGAAGAATGATATAAAAAAATTAAGGTATACGATGATCAATATAGTAACATTAGTCAACCTGCTAAAAATTACCAACCTGCTCAACCTTTGACCTAGAGCTCGCAGAGCTGCTGGCCTTCTGGCCCAGTTAGTTACATTAGTTTGAGACATTTCGTGAGACACCTGCCTCAGGTGACGTAGTGCCTTGAAAAAAAGATTAAAAGGGACCTTAAGAGTGTTGTCAATACAAAAGGAGTCAAATGTGAGTCTGTGATGATGAGATTGTAATCCTTTTTTGGCTGAAATTTACAGTTTTCGAAATCTCAACACCATTAGGCTGTTAGGCTGTTGTAAAACATCTTAGTCTGATAACCATGGAAACAGAGCAGTGACCAAACAAAAATTAAATTATACAACCCTTACCGCCATGGTTGTCTTCTGAGCAAGTGCTGTTGATGATTCGTAAAGGGGACGCAACACTTCTGGCACACTCCAAGGCTTTAATACAAAATGAAGCATTCACATATGTATCACTCTTTTTTTAAAATAACATAAAATCTATTGTAACCAACAATGTAAAAGATAATTGTCAAGGACACAAACCTCCAAATCCATATGATCAACTATGTGTATCATCGAGCCACCCCCTTCGCAAGGTCTTACCAAGTATCCACTAGGCAGCATTTCTGCTCTCACAAAATGTTGCACTGGTGGCATGTTTTGACCATTTTGCATATTTTTTAGTGATCTTTCACAGACCTGGACATGGAATAATATTGGTGATCTGAAAGGTAGCAATTGTGGAAAAGAAGACAGAAAGCAAATAGATTATTGGAAAGCAGGATTAGAGAAATTTCATAATATACCACAAGGCTTCCGTCTTCTAGTAGCGAAGTATAACGCAACAACCAAAAGTCACGAGCAGGCGCCAAGGTTGTGGGTGCATAAAGCTGCATCCATTAACAAGTACATTAATGAAAGATTCCACATTCTATAAACCGAAAAGGTAACAAGTTAACAGATTCATACCTGCATGTAGAGCAGCTCAATGGTTCCACCATTAGCAGTAGGCAGCACGTTAAGCACCTCCACAGCTCGGCAATCACGAAACCACGAAAGCCGATCCTTGAGGATTTCTGCGACCTGAAGCATGCACGAAATTCCATGTTAAGTTTAGCTCATACTAGCTTTAAAAGAGGCTAACATAGATGCAACGAACATACCCTTGTGGGTTCAAGACCCACTAGGCCACAGGCTCGTGCTGCCACACCAGTGCAACCATGAGAAATAGCAACGATTCCTATGGAATCCGGACCAGGCTGCAGTTGGAATAGAGTTGTCAGTGATAGAAGAAACACTGAGCAACTATTCAACAAATAATTATATAATGGCATAAGAAGAAGTAAATTACAAAAAAGAAACAGAATCATGGAGATTAAGTTGCCACCATTTTATTTAGTTACGAATGAAAAAATTTCCCAAGACACACCTTCATTCCAGGCATTTGGACCCACTCCACAGCAGTTCCAGTGGCCTTCGAAAGAAACTCTGTTAGAGTGTCTTCTGCAATGGACAAAAGCCTGGAAGGAATAGAAAGAACAACTTTGATTGCAGAATACAACAACTTTGCATACATGATTATGTGAATACGAAATCAATCACAAGATAACATATATATATAAAAAAACTTTTACACCCATTAACCCATCTAACTTACCCTGCAGGACTAGCATCCCTGGGGAGATTTTGAGATGTCAATTGGTGCTGACCACTTGTCAGAACAGATTTACAGCTCGTGTCTTTGGTAGCAATTGTTGGCTGCAATATAACCTCAACCATTACAAAATTAACTATAACCCGACTTAGGAACAGGCGACTCCCTAACTTGGAGATGAAAACAAATTCTATTAGAAAGTGCAACTCAGTGTCTAATTGAGCTCAGAGTACGATAAGAAAAAACCAAAAGTGGCAAGAAAGTCCTCTTCATTTACACTTCATCCACCAAGGAGTTAAAAATGTAAGGCATTCAAATGGGATAAGATTCTAGAAGTATGTTCAGACTCACATTCTGGGTATGTTGACGAAAGTAGCCATTCTCATAGACCAGATTTGACGCCTGCTTCTGCAACCTATCGTTCTCCTCCATAAGAAGCTTGTTCATCGCCGTCAGTTTCCTGTTCACAGATTGGAGACGTGACGCCTCCTTCCTCTGCTTCTCTCTGCACCTGAAGATTAAGAGAAACAATATATACTTAGGAGGCTATGCAATATCCAATAACAATGAAGATTGTATTTCCTCAAAGAAGAAAGTTGATTAAAGGGGTAGTTGATGCATGATAATATGTGTAAAACTAACCAATTCATGTCCCATGTCCTCTACCAGATTGTTGATCGACAGACGCAAAATATTGCAAACAATGGAACTTACCATCCAATAGAGCCTAGCTTAGCAATTCAAGACAGTAATCAAATGAATTCATCTCCATGCCTCAAACACAGGTATATAGGAAGCACTTGTTAATACCTCCTATTCTGAAACCAAACTTTGATCTGCTTGGGCTCGATGTTGGACAGGATAGGGCACTCCCTAATGACCTGCTGCCTGCGGATTGAAGTGGGTTTCGGACAATCGTGATAGAGCCTCTCCAGGGCTTCGACCTGCTCTGGCGTGTAGCGAACATACTTCCCGTTGTCCAAACCTCCTTGATGCCTACTATCCTTGAAGGACATTGACATCTTCAAGCTGACAACTTTCCCAAAACACAGCCTAAACCCAGAACCCTCTAACACCTGATCAAACCTTGCCTAACCCTCTAAAACCCCAGTACTACCACCAAGCCAAAGAACCTCCCTTTCCTTGAACACACATCCAAAATCCAAAAAGTTCCAAACTTTAGCCTGCAGACAGCTAAAACAAGAACAAAATCACAAGTTCTACAGCTTCTTTTCCTCTACTTTCACTGTCTTTTGAGAAAACCAGATGCTAGGGAAACTATTTCACATAAATCTAAGAGGCAAAGAAATTGGTCATCATCCTCCTGTCATCTTTAGTGCCAGCCTTCTCGCTACCAGATAACCCCTAAACACAAGAAAAAGAACGAATCTTTAGAGATCAAAGCATCAAAAACATATAAAGGAACCAAACCCATGAGCCATTTACTAGTTTAAACGATAAAGAACCAACCAAAACTTCCGATCCAAGCCAGAGCTCTACCCCATCATAACCCTCCTCCCACAACCACACAACAAACCCAGAACGCCGCCGTTTCGTCTACTCACTCCGGGTATCAAAAGATGGGTGCTTTATTAAGAATGGTGTTCAATTTTCACTCTCCACAGCTGTTTTTTTCTTTTCTGGTGAAGCTTTTTCCCAGGGGAGAAAAAGGGTGGGTTAAATTAAATTAAATTAATATTTTATTCAAATGATTGATGGATGGATGGATGTTGTGGTGTAGTGTAGACTGTGGAGGGTATAAGTGGTTTTGTGGATACTTACTTCTTTATTGGCTCTTCACTTCGGCCATTACTGTTATTTGGAAGAGAGTAGCTAGAAACTATCGAGTATATCTACTTTTGAAGAAGGTACAGCGCCAATTGGTTGGTTTTTTCCTTTTAAATAATTTTTTTCCCAATTTTTCGCGGCACGTTTTTTTCTCCTGATTTCGGACATCCTACTTCCCTACCAAGAATCACTTGTGTATCAATTTTAAGACATCGTTTCAGTTTTAGTTTTATAAAAGGTTAGATATTTATTTGTTTGCAGAATTGTTTTCAGTAATCACACGACTTATACAATATATCAATCTTTACTTGTTTTGAATTTTGATGGGAAATAAGTTTCATTTTTTCCCTGAGAAATGTTTGTAGTTTTTCCAAATAATTCTGATTTAATTAGATTTTCTTTGTCAAAAATTTGATTCGGATTTCAATAGGTTCATACAAATTTGGTAAATTATAGTTAGAGTTTGTCCGAATTTAAACTGTGGTTACTCTTACCTCAAGAGATGAAAGCAAGAACATGTCTGACTGGATGACCATAAATCAGAATTAGGGTTTCATTCATTGATTTTCTGAAAATTCGATCCGGATTCCTATCCCCTCGTACGAACCCAAAAACATAGTAAAATTCATTCTCGAACAAACAAAATGCTAATCTTAATTCCGTAATTCAAAAACTGCCTAAATTCAAATAATTGTCGCTTGGTTTCTCCACCAAGTTTCCATCGAAATATGTACATAAATTCTCGATTTTCGGGTATACGTATGTACATAAACATTATTTTTTGCAATGGCATACATGGCCATATACTTCAAATAAAAGGTAGAGTACTGTAAGATGACAGATGCAGATACATAGGAGTTAGGACTTTAGAGAGAGACGGGTGAACAAAAGGCGAGCTGTATGCTGAGGACACTATGATGGCTTTTCTTGCATGCGCGACTCTATTAATATTATATCCCAAAAGCTTCGATTCAATTGATGCTCCGCAAAAGAAAAGGATTTAGAAATACTATAGAATAAATAAAATTTTGTTGCAGAATCTCAGAGCCGATCTGAAGTGTCGAGAGAAATGGGTTCGTATGTTCATATGACAGTGCAAGATAATTCGTCAATTTTATGTTATTCTGTTTCTGTATCGTTGTGTATGTCTTATGCCACATTTTACATAAAAAAAGTTTTTTATTTTACACAAATTACGATGCAATATTAATTTGGTAGTAGCCATCCAAATAAACAAATTAGTTTATTTTGGTAGGTTATCAGATTAGCTAACTAAAAATATTTGATGTTTATGTTGTAATGCAATATTATCTTAGTTGAATATTAATTGATTAATATACATTTTTAGTGGTAACTTATGATAAGTTAGTTACATGTTGTAAGAATAGATATAAATATGATGAAGTAATTTATAATAATGGCCAAATTTGTTTTGAATAGTACTATGGAAGGGAAGCAAAATTGAAATATTACGAAGAGAAATTGACTTATAATAGGTAATAGAGAAAAGTAAAAAATTCAAAAATTTGTAGATTGATATTCAGATGCATTTGTGCAAATTAACATCTTCCACCATCAAACAATGAATCCTCCATCAATTACTTGTGCAACCAAAATAAGTTGGCAATATCCAAATCACCAAAATATCCAAATCACCAAAATATCCGATCAGGATAATGCCATTTCATATTTAAAAAAATATATCAATAGCATTTGAACCATCTAAAATTTGTGATCACTAAGACATATATCAGGCAATTTATCCATAACCTCATTATGTACAACAGGCAAACTATCAACATTAAATACATAGACGAGTAAATTATTTATAGATAATTAAAATATTTAATAACTTAAACAAATTAATTTATTCAATTACTTACTTCATTGTCTCTGACCTTGTTAAACATGTGTTTGTAATATATTACGCTCGTACATTTTCATATGGTATTTCTATCTGTAGTACTACTCCATGTCTCCATCTGCATAACATAAATAAATTATGTCAAATAATTAATATTACGGAATGATAAAATATATAACGTACTCATTATTATCTTAACTCAGTATCTCTCCATTTACTTGCACATTCGAATTGTTAATGACTGGGCGAACATATCTGATTATTTCATAAGCCCATATGGATAACAGTGAGAAAGCTCCTTACATTGACTTTTTTTTTCTAACATCTAGTTGCTCTGCATAAATGGGAATATACGTGAGTCAAACATGCAATACTCCAATTATAAGTGTGAATCGAATCTACATCCAAGATAAGTGACAACCAGTAAACATTAATATTTATCTCAATTGCCTTTAAAAATAATAAGACTCAGATAAGTTGCATTATGTTTGCTCGCACATTATAATTCACCACTTCGTCATCAACATCAACATCAACTAGGATCATAGCATAATCAAAATTATTTATGAACCACTTGAATTTTGTTTGGTTTGACACTACCATATCTCAGATATCTAACGCGTTTATGCCAAAAAAATTATGTATAACTCCTGTAATTGACAAAGTGTCTACCTCTTTATAACTACCAGACCATCTTCATTTTCTTATAACTAAGACAACCCCCAAAAAAATCATGTATTAGTTAAAAACAACAACTTCGATTAATACACGAGTAAAAAGTCCGTGTATTAGTAACGAATAATTAATCCATGTCTAAGTTGCCCAGATAAAATATCCGGTATCAATAAATGCTTAAAAAAATTACCCTATGCAAGTATATGGATAAATGGGCCAGTAGATCTATAAACATGGGCTTGTAGTTTTCAAATGCCCCGAGAAATGGTCACGTTGGTGATGATTCCTAAGAAACTGGGTAGTTCCTATATATGTCCATACAAATTAGGAGACGCAGTGAACAGAATGATTGTAGATACATACGAATCTGATTTTCACCCTATTTTTCAAGATGGAGATAGATTCTTACTTTTATTATCTAAAAAAAGAGATCCAGGCAGGTTATACTTCCTAAAAAATATTTTTACTCAAAAACTTAAACCTAGATAATCTAAATTTATGTGTATTCCAACACCAAAACTCAGGACTATTGAAATTTTAGTTTTCAATTTCAGAAATTAGTACTGAGAAACAGAAAAATTTACAATCTCTTGTATAATCTATCAACCTAAAAGCTTTTAATTAATCAAATTGAACGGAAAAAATGTATATCTTATATGTCCATTGAACTCTTGTAATAGTCTTCGCCTTCTCGTTCCGTTTAAGCAATGCCATTCTCATATTTATCTTCAGCAAGTAGACTGTATTAAAGATGATCAATACCAAAAAAATCTAGGGCATTATCTAATCCACTCTTCTGCTATGGAACAAAGTTGCACGATACAAAGATTTTGGGCTCTGTTGAGGGTTTTAGAAAATACTTACAGAAGACTTACAGGAGGCTAGGCTTATGAAATTTCTAGTAATATATATATATATATATATGTGATATATTATAAAATTCGGGTAGATACCTAGTAGGATCTTATATACCGATATTCTTATTCTTATTATAAAAAAAAGTTCCGGGAAAGATGTTCCAGATATATTGGGTTAAATTGTCATCCCTAATAAAAATGGGCCGAAGGTTAAACTCCCCGCCAGCCCAGAAGAAATACAAATCAGAAAATTGACGGCGAGTGTTTTCACTTTTCAGTGTTTCATAACAAGGACAAGTCTTAATTGGCCAACTTTCGTTTGAGCAAGTTTATGGCCATTTTTCTAAATTAAATGAGAAAATAGTAATTATTAATTTTGCAATCAAATTTAGGAGACAAATACTGAAGTTTGTATAGTCATCGATAAAATGGTTATTATTAAAATCTTAATCATTAAGAATATAAACCATGCTTGTCAAAAATATTCTAAATTTTTTTACTTTGCACCACACTTTCCTAGATATTTCACGTTTCATTTATGTCTTAATTCCCTTGCGAAAATGATGGTTACTGTATAAATTTTTTATTAATTAGAAACAAAGTTGGGAGGAATTAAAGCATTAAAGTGTATAATAAGCTTTGTTAAAAATTTCTTTATTGAGAATAAGTAAAACGTGCTGGCCGTCCAGCTTTTTCCTTTTTAGTAGAGCTTTTGGCGGTGGCTGCCTCGCTCTTAATCCCTCGAAACGGGTTCGTCACGGAGAAGCAATTCACCGAGCTTAATTAGGATGTGAAAAAACTTATTGTTAAAAGTTTGGAATTCATTTCTTGATGGAAAATATTTTCGACGAAACAAACGATCCTAATACACAATGATATGAAGATGGTACCAATCGCACTTGAAACCTGGTACTTTGGTAAAGTGGCATGAGGAAGGAAAAGAAAAATTAGAGATCATATTTCAACTTTGGGCAAACTATCCTCAAATTCATGTCTTTTAACGAATTATCCAATAAGAATCTTATAGTTTTTAAACCCCTACTTTTGAATTTTTAGGAGGAGGATTGCTCACGCAGCAGCTTGCCTCTTTCGTCATTCGATGCCGATAATATGTACTTGTTCTTTGTCCTCTCTACTTTTACTACGTATTCAAGGGTTTGGGCTTCCTTCTTTGATTGATGGGATATTTGGTTTTGACTTTTGGGGTCAAATCATTTTTTATTAAACTGGTTTTGGTTGACTGAAAATTAGTTTTTCTTTTTTTATTTAGAGATTCAATTATTGAGTTGGGGTTCTTTATTAATCTGATGTTCTTGATATTAGTTCTTGGTATTTTTGAGATAGAAAAATGTTAGTTTTTTTATGTGTTTACTTGGGGGCATTTTAGTCCGTGGATGTAAAATTTTATCGTTGTGTTTTTTATACCGAAACTAATGATCTAAAGGTTCTATTTTTATAAAAATGAAGGACTAAAATAGAAGTTTAGAAATTACAAAATCTCTAATGAATGTTTCGTTAAAAGATAAAGACCTAAAGATAATTTAATCACAAACTTTTGTAATGCAATGAGAATAAATTTTGTCCCAAGAAAAGTGATCAAATTTAGTGACTGTTTGACGACCAAGTAGATGTGTCTAGGCAAAGAGTATCGTATTGCATTTGTTGTGTTACATAAAATGTACAAATATTTGTGCATAAAAAAGAGTACAACTATTTCTGAGTGTTGATTCAAGTGAAAATGGTTTCCTTTGAATTCAATCCCCAACCGAATATTCTTGGGAATAATTTTAATCTCTGTAATTTCACTTTTCACTCTCCTTTTATAGTTGCAGGTATGGCTTTGTTTGCAGAAGCTCACTTGTCCCTGAATCGATTGGATAAGGAGGGATCCCAGTGAAATGCTACGCAATCTACGGACGATGATAAGCCCTAGTCTTTTTTTTTTAACTCATGGTTCAGAGTGGGGTAAATTTGTTGGTTGACATTTTCACCAAAAAAAAAATTTTGTTGGTTGACATCACTAATCATCCGCATGTTTATTTATTTGATTAGAACTATAAATAATTTTGAATATCCATAAAATTCTTCCAATAAATATCCAACACTAATATATTTGTCAAAATTTAGATCAATTTTTTATTGTTTACGTAAAAGTACGTTATATTTTTGGTACCGTACTTCCATCCCATAGCCTTCACCATTAAGAAACATTGTCGTTCTTGTTTGGATTCAATGAAGTCCAAGAGCCTTTTGCTTTGGCTTTGACTTGTTTCCAATATTGGCAAGGCGCACACGAATTGGGTTTTCCAATTTAAATTTCCATAGTCTAAATTCACTTCTTCGATTGAGCTGGTCCCGCGCACTCATCGTGTTCAATGCACCCGAATGGTCACTTGTTATGAGTTCAAGTAAAGTGCAAATGAAAATCTGCCCAAGTTTATCGGGCACTCATGCGCATTTTTTTGTGCGACAAGATTTTAATAAGACTTGTAGTTGCAATTTTGTAATATTAGTGTGGAGAAATTTTGCCTAATATGTAAATACAATTATTTTTAATACAATCTTTAGAGGTCAAAAAATCTGCTCAAGTTAATCCATTACATTTGATTTTATTGGTGGTAAAAATTTGGGTTTTAAATTATTCAACCATTCTTTGAAATGGATTCAGATATTTCACAATTACAAATTTGATGTTCCAGAATTTCAGATAAGGAATTTTTTTGTATAACTGATTGTCTAGGAACTATTTTTATATTTTATGTTAATAATTTTTACATTTTTATGTAGCTAATAGGGGTTGAATATTAGTTTGGAGAATTTTTCATTTTTTTTTTACTAAATTTAAAATTGAATTAGTCGATTAAGTAAGTGTACATATAAAATGTTGTAAAAATAAAAAACACAATCTTTTTTTAATTTAATAAAAAAATATTTACCCAATTGTTTGAAAAACACTTTCCTTTAAATAACACAAATATTCCCGAATAGGTGTATTTTAAACTTTGTACCTAATTTGTAATGTTTTCAGTTTTTTCTACCTTCGCGTGATTTTTCGAGAATCTTTGCTGAATCTTTTAACAAATATCTTCTTGGCTCAACCTAAACCTAAACCTGAAAAAAAAAAAACTAAACCTGAAGTTAGGTCACCTAGGTGACTAAATAAAACCACATCAGAGGATATCCCCGGATCACGTGACATTACTTCGTACAAAAGAGAAGGGCACGTGATCAGAAAATAATGAGTCCAATAATTAAGTTATTTTGTTTTCCAAAGTCCAACAAACCATGGTCCCGTAGTCCAATAATTACCACTCAGACTAAAGTTGTCCTAAACATCCGTGCACCCACAGACGGCCCTAGTACAACAACAACATTTTCATCTTTCAAAAAAAATCTTAAATAATTATATAAGAAGATTGTTCCAACCTAAATATCAAGTATCAGAATTTGAATTTTAAAAGATGGAACTACTTTAAATATGTGTCAAAACACATTTTACACAACTTAAAGATCTGACTAAAATTTAAGTGAATTATTCAACTCAAAGACAAAATACTTTAGAATGAATTGAGTCTTGTTCTCTTGGTTAGTATATGGTATGAACACCGTCGCATATATGATCTGATAGAAAAATTGTCAGTTCTTAAGCAAGAGGTGAAAAGATCGAATATTATAACTGTATAGATTCGAAATTGAGGAAATTAAGAAGTGACAAAAAATATATGGTATGAATTATCTAGACAAATTAGATGTCATTTCCCTATTTTGTCGTCCACCTCGAATCCCCCTTTAAATACCACCCGCGATCCCCTCTGTCCCGTTCGTCTCAAAACCAAACAAACCCAAAAAAAATTCTCACACAAACACCCTCCATCACCCAAAACCCCAACAAGAAACAGAAGACCCAAACTCAAACCTTGTCTTGTAATACAATTCACAAACCCTAAAAATTGGAGATGGGGAAGCGAGTGCGAGACATAGTACGTGTAATACTGTTCATGATAAGAAAAGGCATATCCAAGAGCAAACTCCTTCTCGACATAAGCTTGCTTCTAAAACGAGGCAACAAGCTCGCAAGTAAAGCCATCCACAACCTCATGTTCCACCCCAACAACACCCGCGTTTACGACCAGTCGTTCGTCCCCCCGCCGAGGGAGTACGAGTTCAGCTGCAGCAACACCCCACAGTACTACCAGTTCCTCCCGTGGAACGCCAGCAGCAGCAGCAACAAGCGCCGCCACCACCACGCCGCCACTAGCTTCTTCGGGTGCGCATTCCACGAGCCGAAGACGCTGGACGACGAGGCGGCGGCTACCGTTAACGCGGTGAAGCTGGCGCTGGAGATGCTGAACAATGGAGGGGGTGGGGAGGTGGAGGCGTCGCCGTACCTTCCCGGGTTCGGGAGGAGCCCGGCGGTGAGGCAGCTGAGGATAACGGACTCGCCGTTCCCGTTGAGGGATGCCGAGGAGGACGACAACGGGTACGTGGATATGAAGGCTGAGGAGTTCATCCAAAAGTTTTACAAGGAGCTCAGGAAGCAGAAGAAGATTATTGGCTGATGAACTTTTATATATCATTTTTCTTTTTTGGGAGGGTTTCTGAAGAAATTAAGTGTAACGATTGTTGTATTTTCCGGGTTTTGGTTTGTTTAGACGAAATAATTAAGCAGTGTTAATTTAGTACCGGTGCAGTTTTACTTCTTGTTGTGATAGAAAACAAAGGGTAACTCTGTAACACTTGCTGTATTATCAATTATGAGAAAAATACTAGATTACTTCATGCCAATTTCGCAGAATATTTAGAAAAAAAACACTGTCATTGATTAATTTTATATATTAGTTTAAGTATTAAGGTACTTAATTTTTTTTAATTATGTCTTGCTTTCGAGTTTGCTAATGGAATTCATCCCGTAAAAAAAGAAGTGCTAGGAGATACTAGCTGTTTGGCCAAGGAATGTCTTTGTTCCTTGTACGAGATGGCCGATAATCAGGGACGTCGTCTAATTTAACACGCACACTCTTTCTTACGATATTAGATTAACGTTGGTGATGAAATAGGGTCATTATAACTACGTAACATATTTCACACCGTTTTATAATATTCATATTAAATAATGATATATAAGTAATTTTTTTATACTTATAAATAATCTCCAAACTCTTCTATTAAGTAGCGTGAGATTCTAACAAATCTCCGCTACTTAATATAATATTTTTTTAAATCGTTTATTGTTTTGTAGAACGTGAAATTAAAATTTTCCCATTTTATCATATCATATTCATTATTTCTCTTTATTTAAAGTGAACTGTCTGAAATAGTTCGAGGGTTTCGCATCTCTCTTGGTCTTGTATCAAGTAGTAAACTAAGTTGACCAGAAGGTATATGAACATAAATTAGATGACTTAATTAAATTTTGGATATAGCTAAGGAATTTACGTGTTGTCTCATTTTCATTTTATTGATCAGACATTGCTTGGAACTGGCAGCTTTTAGGAGCATCGCCATTCAACTCCACTTACTTGTCCTCTTGCTTTTCCACTAGTGAAAAGCAACTTATATTAGCTGTCCCATCTACAAAATACACTCTTTATTTCCCTTTTGGGGTTTTCCAAAATGTTTATTTTAAAATATTGAAATTGTGTTTCAAACTTCTCTAGTGTCCGGTTGTCCCATGGTTTACTTGCTTTTGGGGCTATTGAATTCTTAGTCACCCCCCAAAAGTTAATTTACAACGATAAAGTATAGTGGGCAAAGACGTTGTTTTCTATTAAATTTTAGTGCTGAAAACGACTGATACAGGAAAGTTGTGTTTGGAAAGCCCAATAGAGTAAAAAGATACTGAAATATTCATCATCTCACACAAATTGAAATTTTTTCCGTTGTCGATACTAACTGATTAGGTGCGTGTCTATTAAGGGTTAGTTTTCGTATTATTACATTTACATAGCTTTGCCCTAGGCACGAGAAAACCTAAAAAAATTGTGAAGGGGCAACCTATGTATCAAGGCAGTAGTTATTGATAACATGTTAATCCTTAGTTGTAAAAAAAAAATGATCAATCCTTACATTGTAACAGCTTAAAGTTTTTATTCAAATTATTGCAAGTGTTCGTGTCTTCTTATTTTGCTGAAACTAGTTGGCATATATTTGATTATTGTTGACTAATTCACATTTAAATTGGATCGAGTTATAAAATTAAAAAAAATCCGTGCACATTGTTTATCATAAATATATTTTCAATATTTCAGTTTAAGATTTCTTATTAAATTAAACTAAATTTCTCACATATTGATCTTGTAGATGTTAGCAGCATACGCTAGACACTCTTTTCCTATTATAATCTTCTCATAGAGTTTTACTATGGTATGATTTTAATGAGCCCAGAGTTGCAACGTTTTTCAAAAGTGTATAATGGTCATTTCCTTCATCATAAAATGTAAAAGAGTGATAATGTTGGCTATGGATTTAAGTCCAACATTTAATGCATATATCATTTCGAAAAGTCAGTCTGCCACAAATTATATTATACACTAGGGGCATGTGAATAATTTACCATTTTTATTTTATGTACGTATATTAATAAAATGTCAACTTATGTTACTTGGAGAATTGAAGTATATACACAACCATTTTCCATAAGTTCGATGTTTAAAAGGGCATTTCACTAAAGGATGTATTGCTATAATACATATATGAATATGCATATATACATATTATCTCCACGTGGCCAGAGAGTTGACATAATTTATTAATAGAATGACTTTACAACTGTTCATAAAGCTGTAATTGGTTAAATAGTTACTCAAGTTGACTGCAACGGGGAAAGTTAATGATTGAGAAGTGTGTACCGTCCATAGATACCTAACCCGAAGAGCAGACAACAGGAAAGAACCGTGCTTGCTTCCTCTCTTAATCGTCTTACTTGCTTCCTTCGGCACTAAGAAATAACAAAACACAATAATAATGTTCCTACATTCTAAAAGCACTAGGGTCTTAATTGCCCAAATGTTAATTGTTGACTGCGAATTCCTAGGAATGTTCACCCTCCACGCTCCAACTTTGATTAGTTCCTACATTAGCCCGAAGAGCTATTCCACCATTTCCATTTCTTTTTGTAAAACTTTTGTTTACTCCCAAGCGATAAAGTGCCCATTTATTGATACTTTAACCTCCAACAGCTGTAACGGGGAATTTGTTTTCGAAATGGTTGGTAATGTATTACAAGCATAAACAATTCATCAATTTGTTATTTTATGATTTTGATTTGGATATTGAATTCGTAACATAGTATAAAAGCAAACTGATTTTATAATATATTATGATATTCACACAATTCTCATTGGTAAAATGAAAATTCGTGCAAATTTTAGTTTAATAATTTTATTTACAGACTAGTTAAAAATTGAACATTGTTATTTACAAAACCGATAACTTTGCTTACATGTATCAATTCATTGTAGCGGTTTAATAATGTAATGACACGGTAAAGTTCATTTCAGGAGATAATTGGGCACATTATTCACGTGTTAATGAGGAACACAAGGCGCATTGCGTTAGAGTTGCTTCGTAGTTATGTTTGGATGCACTTAGTTGGAACTTACAAACACAGTTCAATTATATTATATAGATCAAGTTCATTTTAATTTTCTTAATCAGTCGAGGGAAGGAAAGTGAAGATAATTAATCTATGGTACTTTTCTCTATTTGGTCGTAATTATGATAATTTCGAGTTACTATACCAATAACTCGGTAAGGTTGAACTAGTTAACGGCTTAATCACGTTCGTATGGTTATTGTTCCTTGCGGGCAAAGATATTTATACACTCTTTAATAAAAAGGCAAATAAATTAAACGTTCCGAAACAACTTACATATATGACATTATATAGTGCGCCTAAGATTAAGATGTTTATCACTTTATTTCTCTTTCACCTTTGTACAAATTGATACAAGCAACATATTATTATAAATTATAAGACCTCTAAAGCAAAAAGTTTTTTTGATGGAACCCTAAAGCCAAAAGTTTAGGTTAAACGTTAGGTGGAAAAACGAAATTAAGGGGGTAAATGCGCGACATGTGTCGGTTATTAAACTAGAGTGTATCATTTTTTTTTCCCTCAATCGACAGGCTTCACGTGTATCGTTTACATTGTTTTACCTGTTAACAAAGTTTCCACGCGACAGTGATATTGGCCTTTCCATTATGAGGGGAATCAGAATTTCGATAATATCAGACACTATTTTTATCTTAGAAATACAATAAAATCTTCTTAAATTAGTCTCATTTAAAGTAAAAATTCTCTAAACTGATAAAAAAAAATTAGATCCAGAGTCAAAATCAGTGTACAAATATGATGATACCCTCTATTGTAACAACTAATATTTTTCAATATTTTTTATACTATTTTGTAGTTAATACATATATTTTTCCAAAATTTTCAAACCCTTAGATCTAAATTTACGTGAGCGGAAGGAGGAGGAGAAACATGAGGCATAATAGGAGGAGGAAGAAGAGGCCGCGGCAGAAGAGGAGGAGGTAGAAGAGGAGGCAAAAGGGAGATGTATTTTGGATTTTTTTTTTAATCCGAAGTCCAACACGACTTCCTTTTCGACTAATCGGACCAGTTGACTCGGAGAATATACACGACTAATCCGAAGTCCAACACGACTTCCAACACGACTTCCTTATGGTCAGTTTTGAAAACTATGGTTTATTTTTAAGTGTTCTTGTTTTTTTAAATGAGGAGTAATTTTATCTTTTTCAGTACTTTTTATTATCACGTCAAATTAGGAAATTAAAAAATGTTTTGAAAAACAATAACGATTAATTTTTTTATAAATAGGAATTTTAACCTAATGTTTTTAAAAATCGAAGAATATACAAATGTCAGTTGAACCGGAAATATCATAGTTATGTGATTAGACATGGTCGGCCCCTTGTATGCAGAAATGTCTACTTTGTATTATGTGGCTCAATAAAATTATATAGTCGCCAAGAGACAAATTATACCATTAATATTTGTTTTATTTCTCTTTTCTCAGTTTGGGCCATTTGGTACAAACTAGTTTATATATATATATATATATACACACACACAAAAACCGTTAGTTTTAGGACTGAAATTTTTATTAATCTAGGAGATTATGTTATCAGATTTTTTTTGCGAGGATTCAGTTATTTGAACTTTAAGCGCATGACAGTAAGAAGGAACAGATGTCAAAGTAGATGGAGGAATACATACATTGGGTAGAGAGTTATCAGCTAAATTTTATTAATCTAGAGAGTTATGGATTATATTAAGATTATACAATTAATAATTTTTAGGGCTTGCTGATTGTCAATATAATACAATCCTAAATTGAATACTCACAAAAAAAAAAAATATAATACCACCCTGCAAGACGGCGGGAGATTTCTACTATCAGTGGTCAACGACGCCCCGGAAGTGTAAAATGTTTAAAACCTTCCCGCTAGGTAAAGATTCCTATTATCAGTGGTCAACGACGTCCGGGACGTGTAAAATAATTATAACCTTCCCGCTGGGTAAATTGTTTCGGCCAAGTTTCCCACCACGTAATTAGTTATTTTTTTCAGAGTCATGTATAGTAGTGTGCAAATAGGATCCAGATTTCGCGATTTCGCGATTTTCAAATTTTTTCGATATTCGGAATTTTGGAATCGAGAGTTTAGGGATCAAGATTTTATTTGGCGTGAATTTTTAAATTTTTTTACCTCCACAACTTTACCCAATTCCACTAACTTCAAGCCACTTCCTGATAAGTTTTCCTCTCTTCTCAACCCTAATTTCAAATCAGATTTTTTTAATTAAAAATTTTGGTATTTTCGAGAATTTCGAGATAGTCCCAAAAGTTTAATTTGAGATTGTGATTATCCCGAATTTTTTTCGGTACGACATCGGGATGACTTCTTTTTTGGCTATTCAGTATTAGGGATCAGGATTTCGCGATCCGGATATTCCGAATGCTCACCCGTAATCATGTATGCGACTTTACGATGAACGATTGATGAATTATCATATGGTTAATTTTCATAAATAGCAAGTCTCGCTATAACAATATATTTTTCCATATTTCAACTCTTCTTAGTGTCAATAATCTGTAATTTGTTAAATTAATTATTAGCCATGCATTAACATTTAAAGTTGACCAGACATCATTGAGTAAGTTTTGTTGAAATTATCATATTCCTATTATCAAGAGTGTGAACTTGAACCAGATTTCCTCCATTTCCAGGTCTGTTCGGACCTGATTTTTTTTATAAAAAGTATTATAATTATTTAATATTAAATGTCACAAAGTTATAGTATTACAATATTTATCCTTTACAAATATCAAATAATCGAAGGAAATTTGATTTAGAACGACGGCTCCAACTCTTTGAACATGCTAGGTTGACCAATTGAACTCGTGGTCAACAACATTGATTACGAGCCCGACGAGTTTCACAAGAGATTAACATCATTCACTACCATTTCAATCGCTTTAAAAAAATGGCTTGATACTAGTATCGTTGTAAGATTTAATACAATGAGGTTTTAATACAATATTTACAATTGTGAAATATTGATATACTTATTTTTTAAAATTTTAGGTTGAATATAATTTTTTTTATATGTTATCGAAGCAAATTGATATCATGATATATTGTTACTGCGCGATCCCAAACTATGGCACATATGTGAGAACAAATTTCAGACAAACTTCAACTCAATTAGTTTAATCTGAGATAATATATTAAGATTATTATAGTACTAATTACAAGAAAAATATTTATAAATGTAAAACTTTATATACTTATCATCTGTGGGATATGAACATTTCAATAATTTTGCAAGCAACAACGTGTCGAAGAAAATGATATAACATCTAGTTTGATGTGTGTGTGACACACACTAGAATACAAGATAGATAGATATCGCTAAATTACACGGAATACACATGAAACATTGGAACGAATAAACTAATCTCGTTTAATTACGTGTACAACACTATATATTTTCATATCTTCGAGCTGGCGAGATGTTTCATCCGTCTAATTTACCAACAAAAACAAGATCAGTATTCCTTGTTAAAATATCATTGAATGATTAACTTGCTCGTGAAATGTACTGCGTATCGTCGATCCATCACTTTCCCTCTTTGTATAATCCAATTTTTCAATCCAATTTCGGTTTACTTTAAGACAATCATTATTTAGGCATGTCGATCTTTGGATTTCTTAGATTATATAAAAGCAAATCATAGTGACAACGACCCTAAATAAAAAATTAGTGGGTGAGAAAGCTTCCATATGGTAGGGCTGTCCAATAATTGATCTTGAACTGTGCACAAATTATCTCGCAAAATACATGCCAATATCAATATGTGGCATTCTTCTTTTGAGTTAATTTTTTTTGGTGAAAGCTGACAAGTCGATTGAGTCCTTGTCAATATTCCAGAGTTGTTGGATGAGCCTGTTTATTGGGATTTCGTACCTAAAGTGGAAAACGATGAACAACAGGAGTTGGTTCAGTGAAAAAATCACTCTCCTAATTCAAGTTTCATGAATGTAAATAAAATTCATAAAATAATGTTATTAAAAAATTGTCTTTACATATAACTAATAACATTTAATTCTAAATACTAAAAACTTACAATAAAAAACGAAAAACAACCTAAGTTGAAAGATTGCTTGTTAAAGGCACATCCAAACTCAAACCTCTTCTGGCCACTCGTAGCGATTATGTGGATAAGCGTAAGTACTTACTTTCCATAAAATGAGAAATCCGATGGGAGTCCTGAGTGCTGTCCTCGTTTGATTCTAAGACAATTATATGTAGTAAAGCAATCGATCAATTTTTTTTTAAATATATTAGAATCTTTTCTTAAAAAATCCAATAATTTTCTTTTGTCTCAAACTTAAATATTTAAATATTGAGTTTGTATAATAACTTTTTACATATATCAACTTTATTAACAATCCATAACATAATATTAACATGAATAACAACATGTTACAAATCAGACTTTGTTATTAAGTTAAAATCTTCACAATCCTTAAAAACATAAAGGTTGTATTATCTTGATAAACTAATTGGATGGAACAAATCTCATAGCCAAAATCTAATCCCACTTTAATTACAATTTTACATGATCGCTATCCCCACTTACACGATAAGTTCATGCATCCTCAAACATCAAATTATATTTTATTAGGAGATTGGATAACTTTCTTTTGGATGCAATCTCCTTTCTTAGTTCTTGATGACATTTGTTGCTCCAGTTCCCCCACCAAAGGAACTAGACGTCTAGACCTTCCACAAGATAATGACTCCCATCCACATACAAGTAACTAACTATGGGGCTCCACAACTTCAATGATTTAATTACGTGGCAGATCTTACCTATAGGATTTGCCAAATTGAGAAAGCTTGTTCTTATCTAGTTCATGGAAGGGCCTTAATACAGCTTGACAAATATCTAGTGTTTATTGTTAATTGATTATCAAAAACTCGATATATCGACATTAACAGATTCTCACAGTCCCCCCTCATAATGAATGGTCCCTCATATAAAACAACTGAATCGTTTCCAAAATTTGAAATATAATTTGTAATTTTATCGTATTGCTCAATTTGCGATGTGTTACGATGTATCAACTGTGACAAGATTCTACCAGCTTTGGTGGTAATTATCGACTATATCATTAACGTATATAAGAAATAAAATGGTACATCAGAGCATAAAGCCCGTCTAGCTCAGTTGGTAGAGCGCAAGGCTCTTAACCTTGTGGTCGTGGGTTCGAGCCCCACGGTGGGCGTTTAATTTTTTTATTTATTTTCATGCTTTAATATTCCTTATATGCTCCAGCCCAATATATTTTCTTCTCGAAGAGCTGTCAGCCCAATATCTATAGACTTCCTACTTGGGCCTCGATTTTAATATAAAAAAAAGGCCTTTGTTACATGTTCCGGACTCTGTGAGTGACTATCACATAACTCCGAAACCTCAACTTCCATAGTTCCATTTAGATAGTACAAACCAGTGTTTTTAAAATCTAACCAAATGGGCAATGGCGAACTGAAATTCTGTAAAATTTTGGTTCATATGATTGGACTGTTGGTTGAACTTGGAATTTTTTTTATATATTATATTATTATATATAATGTAATCAATTTAATGTAGTATAAAAATGATAATATACCAGATAAATTTAAGTATTTATTAAATTTGATATACAATTTTTCCAAACAAAATTTTCAAATATTAAAATAAAAAAAATCTAGAAGTACAAGATATGATATAAATTCTTTTGTTTTACATATTAGTTAAATTCTCTCAAATTAATTGACTTACAATCAAGAATTAAAAAAATAATTTTGTTGCGATTCAAAATTGATTTACATATTTCAAACTTAGACGTGGAGATTTTGGTTCTCAATTAAATGAAAAAAATAAGCGTAAAATTTTCTAATCTGGGCAAACTAGATCACCAAGAAATATCTGATTAGGCTAGTTGACCTAATTTTGGTAGATTCGAGTGTCATTCGAATTTTGGGTACAAATCAAATCAAGTTTTATCTTGAGTGGAGGTTCGACCGGTTAAACTCTCGGTCGAACTGCAATTTTTAAAATATTGGTAAAATAACACACTTGATTAATAAGCGAGCACAACAAAAACTCCAAAATTGAGTAATCAACCTATAACTATTTAGCTCCCACGGACGAACTGAGTATGAAAAATTTACCAATTCATTATTATAAAGTGTTGAGTTGGATATGTAGATTTTAATATGATATTAAAACAGGTTGATCACGAATCTATTGTTATATTCACACGACTTTTATTTCTAACAAGTTGTCGTAGTAAAAATTCTTACAATATTCAATCCAATAAATTTCCTTCGAAAAAGACTGTTAAAAAAAATCTCTTATCAATTAATTAAGAATATAAAAAATATAATTTATCACCTTAAAATTTTGAATCTAAATAATTTATAACACAAACTCAAAGTAGGATTCATGAAAATCCCGGAACTCCATCACCACGACAGGAGTAGAACAACACGCCGTGGGACAGAAATCCCGATTCTCGTCTCTTCCCCTCTCTCCCAACCAACGCTCCTCATTAAGCCACGTCACCAACGCAACGCCCCATTCTCATCTCGCCGTTAAACCCGAAAAATTCCATCAAATTTCTGCTGAAATCCCAAAATCCACGTCGTCGCCTGTAATTGAACCACCCTTCTCCTTCTCTCTATCTTCCCGGATCCGTTAATCTGAAGCGCCATTACCTAATTCCCGGCTTCAACTAATTGCCCACATTTCTCCTCTGGTAAGTTTCAATTCCCCTCTTGATTCTGCTAATTACGGCGCCGTTTCGTTGTAATTGCTGTCTCCAGCTGTTGTAATTGGAAGGAGCGGTGTGAAGGCGGTTACTTTTTTAATGCTAGGGAGTTTAAGATCGAATTGTTTTGTTGTTTGTGATTTAGGGTTTAGGAATTTGTGGGTATTGGGGGAGTGGTGGGAATTGCGACCGGATGATGAACTATGCCGGTGCTTCGTAGCGCTTCTAAGCGAGGGCGGTTGGTGAAGGAGGCCGGGGAAGGGACTCGTGGGCCCCGGGCTGGTGCTTCTCCGGTTGACAGTAAGAAGAGGAGGAACAAGAGAAAGACCGAGGAAGAGAAGAAGCGGGTGGTTGTTGAGGATAAGGTAGCTGGTGGTGCTGTTGCAGTCAGGCGGTTCGCAGGCGGTGAGAAGGAGAAGGAGAAGGAGGAAGTTGGGGATAAACCAATGGATGAATGTGATAGCGGTGGGAAGAGTAATGATAAGGGGCAGGCCAAGGAGGATGAGGGAGGTACCGCCCCTATACCTGACAAGGTTAGTTTTTGTATGTCCATTGTTTTTTTTTTTGTTTTGGTTTGTGTACCCGTTTTTTATTATCTCGGTAATGCTCGTTGTTCTCGGATAGAGCATAGAAACAGAACCTTTGTTGTTTGAGTTGATCTATTACGGTCCATTGTTTACCTTTCCTCTAAAGTGTAGGATATTCTTTGTTCACCAGCTTGCTGTTCCTGCGTCTTTCCTAAGAGATTTTCTGTTTTCATTTTGTTTTGATCGAAAGATTCACTCTGAATCCGTAACATATAGGTCGATCCTTTTCCCTCACTTGTAGATGCCAGCATTCTTTATCCCCAATGATTGAGTGATATATCATCAGTCTCTCGAAAAGGAATAGTTGCTAACTGTGTAGAACTCTGATAATGGAGTTGTAGCAGGTAAATTGCGGGTTACCTGGTGCTTATCACAAATTGCATTTAATCCCATCGTCTTTTTCCTCAGGTTACGGTTGGCGGTTCACCGGCTTATAAAGTAGAAAGAAAGTTGGGCAAGGGTGGTTTCGGTCAAGTTTATGTTGGTCGGCGTGTTAATTATGTGAATTCTAACGAGAGAATTGGCCCTGGAGCTCTTGAGGTATGTAACCCAATATAACTTTTCGATTTCGCAGCTTTGATGCTTGGTTATTGCTCTCTACATCTCACTTCCATGGATTAAATCATAGATGGCGCTGAAATTCGAGCACCGAAGCAGCAAAGGGTGCAATTATGGACCTCCTTACGAGTGGCAAGTTTACGGGTGAGCATTTTTTTCCGCGTATGTGACGTTGTCTTGTTTGCAAGAGGAAAACTTATCTGAAATATGTCCTGAGTCTTGTTATTCTCTGAAAACGTCTCTCCCAAGTCGCTGACATATGAGATCAAACAAATATCTGTAATTGGAACAGCTTTTTAGGTGGTAGCCATGGTGTTCCTCGAGTGCACTACAAGGGTCGGCAAGGTGACTACTATATCATGGTAAGTATCTTCACTTTGGTGTATTCATTGAAGCTCGATTTCTGATCATTTTTAGTTTCCGCTGCCTGATTTTAAAGTGTCCTGCCGGTAATAATTTATCTTATCAGGTCATGGATATTTTGGGCCCTAGCTTGTGGGATGTCTGGAATAATAACTCTCACACGTGAGTCAAATCTTCAATCTTCTTGTCTTATTCTTGCTGGTGTAGTTGAAGGTCTTACACATTGGATTTCTTCGGTTCAGGATGTCCACTGAAATGGTTGCATGTATTGCAATTGAAGCAATATCAATTCTGGAAAAGATCCACTCCAGAGGGTAAAATTTGCTGTTGCATACTTCACTCCACTATTTGGTATTGCATTGTAGTTAAAGTAGATGACAAGAAAAATTTCTGCAGATATGTCCATGGAGATGTGAAGCCTGAGAATTTCTTGATGGGTCAGCCTGGAACTCCCGATGAGAAAAAGTTGTTTCTTGTTGATCTTGGATTAGGTAATTGGAAAAACTATTGATTTTTTTTTTTCATCGAAGAAATGATCTGTACAGTTAAATTTTGTCTACTTATGAATGAGTAATGATTTGATAAATATTTGAATGGTCAGCCACCAAATGGCGAGATGCTTCAACAGGTCTGCATGTTGATTATGATCAAAGGCCGGATGTGTTCAGGTTGGATCTCTATTATGTGTTGGTAACTTTATTTGCATATAAAGGTTCTTATGTTTTGTTGTATACGTTTCTCATGTAAAAGATAAAGCTTTTTTTACTAGCCTATTTTATCTATCAGAGGAACAGTACGCTATGCTGGTGTACATGCCCATCTGGGAAGAACATGTAGCAGAAGAGATGATTTAGAATCGCTTGCTTACACACTAATTTTCCTTCTCCGTGGTCGGTTACCTTGGCAAGGGTACCAGGTGTGTCCTCATCATAAAATTTAATTTTATCTATTATTGTCTTTATTGTGTATTTATGTATATATGTTTATAACCTGGAAGTGATTTTTTTAATCTCTAATTCCCCTTGTTTGTTGTGATTATATTCATAGGGGGAGAATAAAGGATTTCTTGTTTGTAAGAAGAAGATGGGGACACCTCCAGACTCCCTCTGCTGCGTCTGTCCACAGCCTTTCAAACAATTTATTGAATATGTGGTCAATCTAAAGTTTGATGAGGAGCCTGATTATGCGAAGTATGTTTCTCTTTTTGATGGGATAGTTGGTCCAAATCCAGATATAAGGCCAATTAACACTGAAGGTGCTCAGAAGGTACCAGAACTTTTAGCTTTCCTTTACTTTCTCTTCCTATATGATTTCCTTGCATGCTAGTATATTTTGGATTTTGCATGGCATACTGCTTTGACACGTGTGCTTCTGAAGAATTTGAGTCCTAAATTGATCTAATCCGGCACTATCATTTACATGAAGCTTATTGGTCAAGTTGGCCATAAGAGGGGCCGATCGATGTTGGAGGACAAAGATGATGAGCAGCCTGGGAAGAAGGTTCGAATAGGAATGCCTGCAAGCCAGTGGATTAGTGTGTACACTTCCAGGAGACCTATGAAGCAAAGGTATTGTTAGAGAGTGTCCCACATCGGAAGTTGCAAGTGGCATGGGTGGGTTTATAAGGTGGGAGGATCCACCTACTCACTACCTTAAGGTTTTGGGTAGGATATGGAAACCCCTATAAGTACGAGGTTTTGCACTCCCCTTAGCACCCCCCAATGAGCCACGTTTCATGTCTTTTGTCCCCCTTCATCATATCTATGATTCCCCTTGGTTTTCATAGGTACCATTACAACGTTGCTGATTCAAGGCTAGCACAGCACATTGACAAAGGAACCGACGATGGCTTGTATATTAGTAGTGTGGCTTCCTGCCAAAATCTATGGGCCATAACTATGGATGCCGGTACTGGTTTCAATGCACAAGTCTATGAACTCTCTCCATTTTTCCTTCACAAGGTACTTCTTCATTGGTTGATCTTAAAAAATTATGCTTCATTTCAACTCAAAATTTGGAATGCTTGCTTACTTTGCTTTCTTTGTGAAGGAATGGATAATGGAGCATTGGGAAAATAATTATTACATCAGTTCAATTGCTGGATCTGCGAATGGTAGTTCATTAGTTGTAATGTCAAAGGGTTAGTTTAACTGCCTCAATCGCTAGCTAAATCATTTTCTTTGAAGTTCTTGCAATAATAGTATCTTCTTGTGTATCCTTTTTCATTTTGGTCGACTGTATACTGTGGATCCAGGCACAGTTTACTTGCAACAGTCCTATAAAGTTAGCGACTCGTTTCCCTTCAAATGGATAAACAAAAAATGGAAGGAGGGTTTCCATGTCACTGCAATGGCCACTTCAGGAAGTAGATGGGCAATCGTCATGTCTCGTGGTGCTGGATTTGCACGCCAGGTCTTCAATTTTCCTGATACCTAAATGTGAATATTGGCTATAAAAGAGTAGCTTCACGTTTCCTTCACAGTAACACGAACGAAGTAAAACTAGCGGTACTTGGTATTGTTTTCAGGTCGTCGAGCTGGATTTCCTTTATCCCAGTGAAGGCATTCATCGGCGTTGGGACTCTGGATATCGTATCACTGCAACTGCTGCAACTTTGGATCAGGCTGCTTTTATTCTTAGCGTGCCCAAAAGAAAACTTGTTGACGAAACACAGGAGACGTTAAGAACAACTGCTTTTCCCAGTACGCATGTCAAGGTATATCATGTTTCCGTTTGTCGTACGTCCTTCACCGTTATCTCCCCCCTACTGGACCCTCAGGCTTAGCGTTGCTCTTGCAGGAAAAGTGGGTAAAGAATCTGTACCTGGCATCAATTTGCTATGGAAGAACAGTGTCTTGATCTACCCAAAGTTGCTGTCGTGGCCAACCAAAAATCGAAGCTAATCCATATTGATCAAATTTTGATAGCGGCGGATAGGGTCCACTTAGCAGTAAACCTTGGCTTATGTTAAAGCTTTGTACATGCTTCAGGAACATTACTTTTTATCAGAAGCTTATGTAATACAATGTAATATCATCATTTTATGTATTTGGGGCCTTCGAATTCAACACAGTTGGGATTAAAAACCTTTGTTTTCTTCGTTCATGTCAACGAAGCTCTGATACAGAAAGAATTCGAAGAAAGACTCGGATTTTGCTCGTGGCGGCATCGATCCATCATGCGCTCCCTGGATATTGGTGGCCGCCGCAAGTTGTGGTTGTTCTTGTGAAGACATGTACTAGTCGATACACCCGCAGCTTGTTTGCTAAACTGTAACAACATATTTATGCTTTATACAAGTGAACCATGGCAAATCCAAATTGTGAATTGTGGTTTTATACTGGAACAAGTGGGGACTTCTTTCTCTTATTTATCCGTTAACGGACCAATGTTGAAGAACCTGATGGGAACTTAACGTAACAAACATATTTTGTCATCATTCGTCGAATGTACACCACCTGCAAGGGGCGTCACGCAATTGTCCCTATAATAAGTAATTAATTTTTTTTGTCTGTATAATAAATAATTAATTTTTCTCTCTTTTCGTATCATGTAACTAATTTTTATCTCGTTAATGTCAGTTTTACATTTTGCACCCAATTTCTCTCTCGTCTATGTCACCTCTGATATTTTTTTAATAAAAATTCATGGTATAATCTCAATTCTTTTAACCATGAAAATTCGGAAAAATATATTTATATATAAAGAACATTATATCAAGTATAAAATTAAAATAGATATAAAAAAAATGACAAGGGCGACGGCCCCCACAGATCGCCCCTCATCCTCACCGCACCCCTTTTCTATTTTTTATAATTTATTTATCTACTTTGAGCTGAGGGGGAGGAGGAGGGGTTGACGGCCTCGGTACGTGTATGTTCAACTTTATAAATTAAGTTGAAGGGATAAATTAAATCAAGGTCATCATTTACTTAAGCTATTACCTATCTATTACGGCAATATGTAAAAGCTTAAAAATTGTCAAAATCAATTAAATTGGACTGAGTCATGGCATATGATGGTACTGTCACATCTTGATTTATAAAGTTGGGCCCATCGGTGGGCTCGGAAGTCAAGTGGTACTTAAAACTTAAATCTGCACCAAAAGTGGTGGCCTGTCAACTGGGGCAAGTTTGCCACTTGTTTTTTTTTCGAGTGAGGACCATTGTTTTAAAATTTGTGGTTCGACTCGTTTGGATAATAATCCATTACTAATATCGGATGTTTTTATGAAAAAAAAAAACACACTGGACGAGCTGATTTACCCGATTGGACAGTGTGTTCACCTCATCGGACTAACCGATCTGGGACAAATAGCCAAAAATCTTTTGGAAACATAATTTTTTCCATGTTTAATTAGATTAAGGTGATCAAATTTTAATTTTAATACTTTCAACTAATAAATTTTGAAACAAGGGCGACAATCTTGCAAGATAGAGTTCGATCTTTGAAACATATTATCTCAATTTTCTTGCAACTTGCTTCAGTTGTTAATTGTTTTTTGGTTGGAAGCTTCCATTGTCAAATGGATGTTGAAGTCTTTATGAGAACAGCCAGGTCAAGCCGGCACCAAAAGCTAACGTGATTTGTGTTGTGTGGTAATTAAATGAAGAAGAATAAGAAGAATACCTCTTGCGATTGGGGACCAGAAACTAAAACAATTTGTCTAGGGTCAAATACAGGCGTCCCACCACATATACACTCGCCTTAATTATCCAGTCAACTCTCTATTTGACAAGAAAATAATCCCGCTACTTGCTTTTTTCATATTTGTATTTGTCTGAATTTGTGTCGTTTAGTTTTCTAGCAAAAAATGATAATATAATTATGGGTGACGAGTGACGACATAAGTTGCAATCCCATAAGTTCAATGATGTCCGTTCGTTTTTCGTTAATAGCACTTGTTTTTTTTTTCGTTAAATCTTCGGTATTTAAGTTACCATCTTCATATTTTAAACTTTATTTTAGATTGACTCTCTTGATGTTATTTTGTTATTCGTATGTTGTGCTTGTGCATAAAAAAAATTGGTAATTTAATTGGAATAACTCTGTAGGTAATTGTTTTACCTCGGAATTAACAAATGAACCAGATAGGCCTACATATAGCTGCTGGAAAATAGCCCCAGATAACCATTTCAATTTACACCAGTCTGAACCCTTCTAAAAAAAATTACACCAATCTCGAGTCCTCTGGACCTATTATTTTGACAATAGATACCCATCTTAATTTCTCAATATTCAATTTCTACCGGTTGAAGAGACTTACAACTAACACACATGGACACTAGGGATTGTTATTGCTATGTTGATAGAATTTTATCTATATTCTAATTAAAAACGTGAACTCATATTCTGTTCCTAATTTTTGTAAATTTTTATCATTAGACTCATATTTTTATCATTAAATTTGTATAGTCTACATCAATCTGATTCCTGAATTAAATACGAGATAATTTTTTAATATAAATTTTCAATGAATCATAATGAATATATGAAGATTAATAAAAAATTATTTAGTATATAAATAGAAAAAATTAGAATAACTAATTTCATGAAGTATGTTGTAGAATATTTAAGAAATTTATTATAATTTACAAATATAATAATAATAATAATAATAATAATAATAATAATGTGAAATTAAGATCTAACCAAAATATAATTATAGTAGAGTTTAAAATAGAGTAAAATGGTTAAAATATGACAAGAATTCATTACATTCATATTTTACCTTACACCCTATCTGCAAACGTGTATCAATACCCACAAAATATGTATATTTTTGTCATCCCTGAATGTTCGGTCCACGCGTGTAACATTGTTTTGGCAAGTATAATATGTTCTATGGTCATCTTAATTAAAGGTCTAAAGTTCTAAAGTTCCGACAATGTTAATTTCTTTTGCTATATGTTATGGTCTTGAATTTTAAATAATTGATTATACAAATTATATTTGAATATAGTTTATATTAAAATTTAACTCTATTTTGAACGAAGTGTCAGGTAGGGTGGATTTTGTGTGATCTCAGCAACAGCTGAGCATCATTTTATTATTTTAAAATATTTCGGTGAAAAAATGAGCATTATTTTTATTCGCTGATTCAGTTGAGCTGTTGAGCATGCGTAGAATTATATTTATTATGTATGTTGTTTAAGCGGTAGGGTTAATCGTTAGCCTACCTGAAGACCAGCGTCGGCTTATTTTCAACCAAAGAGGACTTAAGTCCTTCAGGTACAGTAATCAATTATTGGTTATATTGTTCACCTACTACTAAGAACCGTACTTTACCCAAAAAAAAAAATTGAGGGAAAGAATCGGACTTCACCAATAACTAAAGTAATAGTAAGCATCTCTATATATGCATCGATGATCTCGTGTCCTCTTTCTAAATAGCATAAACCTTAATATATTTTATCTTTCAAAATTTAGGGTTTCGTTCGAGATGTTAACAGTAGGTCGCAAAATGTAATAAATGTGTTGATCATGACTTCAGCTTAAGCGACAAAGTACTTGAATATTTTTGGAATAAAATTATTAGTTTAACTGAAAAGTCTATAGTTTTAATCTTTGAAAACAAAAAATATTATATATTATATCATCATCCAAAATGTATATTGACTAAAACATGACATAGTAAATACAATGAATATCCGAATGTAATATCATCGATGATTCTTAGGCATATAGCCATATAGGTAAACGGTCCTCCTCTTAGCTAAAAATCTATGATCAGAACTAGTGGTTTTAGTTTAACGAACTTGAGGAAAGACAATGTTTTGTTATTAAATCTCTACTTGCGTTGACAATACTTGCGACGAAATCAAAGCACTTATTAATTTGTCAAAAAAAAAATCGAGGTAGGAAATGATGTCATTGAATTAATTAATATTTGTCCTACTTAACAAATGGACAGCCCATCACTACCTAACATTGGACATGGACTAAATGGCACCACTAGTCCGGATTCAGTAGAAGATATGATGTTCTATATTTTTTGTTCTTCTTTATATTCTTACTTCATATAAATTCATCGCCAATATAAATTTTTTTCCATATTAAGATACTCTTTTATTAATGCAATTTTGTATTACTGAATTTTACCGCAGAGTTTTAGAATGAGGTTGGAACCGCAAAACAGAAATATTACACTACTTGAGTTATAAATATTACAACAAATAAAATTTTTTACTAATAAAAATCATTTGAAATAATAGTGTTTCTTTCGTGTGAAATACTAGTGTTGAAATGGCTCCGGTACTTTGTGAAAAGGGTTTTAATTCCTGCGACACTCACATCTCATCATCTAGAAGTTGAGGTAAGACTTAAGAGTACCCATCGGTCAATCATTTTGACACTTTGGTCCCTGGAATAATTTGAATTGGCATAATAAGTACTATGACTAATCCCCAGTCAATAAATGAAACGAAGGAAAAAAGTAAGCTTCCCTACATCCTATGAATGTTATTTCCTTGTCATTTGTTTTGCTTACGTACGAGATAGAATTAGATAAATGACTATATCTTTGAGAGAATTGAAATTGTAGTGCTGTTTTGGTAGTATAAAATGCACTGGGACACTCGGATTAGGAAATTTTCGTATGATTGGTATAATTGACGTCATTTATCTAATAGTCCATTGATAACCGGGTTTTTACAGGTTAATTGATAATTGATTAGTTCGGTAGTTCTTAGAATAACTGGTGGCCGGTAGATAAAATGTTTGACAAGTATAGTTTGAAAACTTCCATGTAGGATTGAGTCTTAAATGATGACATAATTTTGAACAGTATGAAATTTATTTCGCTAATATATTTTGTTTTTTAATATTGACATATTTTATCTGACACATTAATGTATTTTATACATCAATATTGTTATGTCTAAATTTTTTTAAAATTTTTTTAGGTGAACAAAAATGAGATAAAAAAATTAACATATTTTATTTTTCGACATTAACATATTCTTGTGCTATAATGATATAATTACATATTTTGTATGTCAATAATGACATGCCAATTTTTTGTCAATTTTTTTTGAAAAAAAATATGTACATGTCAATATAACATACTCTGAAACGATAACATTGATATATTCTGAATGATAATATTAAAAAATAAAATATGACATTACAATCTACCTTTTTTATTCGTATTGTTTAGAATAATTCTCCTCTATATCTAAACCATCCCTTATAACTTGAATCAGCTTTTTAACAGAAAACATGTTGCAAATATTCACCATTCATAAATTTTATCATCTAATTGATTTCTAACCCCTGTCAGTTTTCAAAGTTAATACAAGTGGTAGAAAAATGTGAATCACTCTTTAAATAAAATGTGTTATATTATATTGAGCTTAATCGCAACTTCAACCTGAATCTCAGTGGTGGCTAGTGTAGTGTTTTTTATTGGTCAGTGTTGCACGAATTTTCCGAAGTCCACTTGGAGAAAATTTGTGTTACCAGTTTATTGGTTATTCTATTGGTGTATCTTGACTTTTTATCGGCTGTTTATGGTTGTTTGTTCCGTTTTCCTGGAGAAATTAAACATTACTATCCAGTTATATAAATAGGAATAAAATATAAGAGCAAACACTCTCTTTTTATATAATAACTCGCCCTTTATCTTAAAATAGTTTAATAATGTAATCCTTAATTTAAGTTATCATTGGTTGATACCTTGCTGTTCCAAAAAGTGTTTCTGAAAGGACCCTACAAGACAAATAGCGAGAAAAACAAATCCTCCAAATATTCTATCCGATTAAACTACTACAAGAATCATAGAGTGGTTATGAAAAATAAATATATAATCAATGACATAAATAGTTAAATACTCCGCTGGTTCCCGGCTAACGTTTTTTTTAACATTTAATTAGCCGTTAATTGCAGTTTATTCCATATTCCGGTTCCTCTAACAGAGAATAGAAATCACCAATAAGTACAGTGTAACTAAATTATCAGCATGATAGTTCATTCTCGAATTAGACATGGTTGATCTCAGTCAAATTGAATACAATTGTTATCAAATTTGTTTTTTTCTTAAATCACAAGAAAGACAAGACATATATATATATATATATATAAATTTAAAAATTTGACATAATACGTAGATAAATTTAATAATATAACATAACAAATGTTAATATTTGAAATTGCAATAGGAGGTACATAGTAGTAAATTAATCCACGGCTGGATTCGGTAAACCCGTGTCATTAGCGTGACTTTCTAAATATTCGCATAATGCTATTTAATGACACAACACCGAAAATGAAATATCAGGTTATACTTAGTTACAAGAATTTTGGTCAAATATATAATCACTTTAGAGCCGCTTCTAGAAGTCGTCTGACCGGCCAGATCATCGAGAGGTTGACCATAATAACTCCGTCTGAAGTTTCCCGCCGTGTTCAGGTCCTGTATAGAATCGATTACCTGCGACTTTTCAAAGCGGCGGCTAAGCCACGTTGCATATTTTTATTATTTATTTACATATTAAAGGAAAATTTTATTTTAGTAACTTGTAGTTTAACCTTTTTTCAACCAAATACTATCTGGTTTAATTTTTTTTAATCTCAAATTGAAAATTTTGTGGCAAAATTTTTAAAATAGTTGTTTATTAATAAACCTATTAACATAATGAATATTTTTTAACAGGTCTTGGCGTAGATGGTCAGTCAATATACGACATGAGATGGGACCCTCCCCGACTATGTGGATGTTCTATCCCCTTCTTAAGCGGGAGTTTTATGCTATTAAACAAGTTCACGCAATTCAATGTCGATGAGATGTACTAGGGACAAAGTCACTTGTCAACACAACGAAGATCATGGAGAACTAATTTAAGAAAAAAATCATAGTTAACAATTTGTTGCTACAGGTATCATTTTGGAAAAAAGCTGTCCTTCAAATGTCGATCTATTTATGTATTCACATTGTATTTGACGGGAAATGTTAATAGGATGATTGTTTTATTATCCAAGATGAAACGTCAAACCCTGAGCCATCTTGATATATTAAACAATACAAACAACAATTCCGTAAAATTAGGTTTTAGAAGTTAGGAGAGCTTTTTTCTCAAGGAGTTGGTTCAATAAAAAATTAGTGGATGGGGCCTTCGAGAAAGCATTCTCTATTTGGGGTCGACACAAAATCGTGTGCAGGAGATGTTTGCGAGTATGCACAAAACTGGAGAAAGAAATACAGTTTTGCACAAAATCGCGTAGGATGGGGCAGATTTGTGTGAGTTTGCAAAAAACAGTGCGGGAAGAGGCAGTTTTGAATACAACACGGCATGAAGCCGATTTATAAAACAGAGTCGAAGAGGTACGACCAAAAATGCGCTGTGGTGGGTAGTTTTGACTGCAGTCCGAAAATGCGTCGTGGCGGGCAATTTAGGTGCAGTCCAAAATGCGCCATGGTGGACAATTTTGGGTGCAATTGGATGCAGTCTCCTATATATTGCTTTTCCATCCATGTCTATTACGACCTTCTCCCACGCACACCGACCCCGAAATTCTGGTTTCCGACCACGCCAACCAATCTCAATTTTTTTAATCATTATTGAAACCAATACTTATCTGGAGGAGATCGAAGTCCTCATGTCAGTGTTCATCGAGTAGCAGAGCTCAGAGGCGGTGGTGGTTGTGGGCGGCGGCGTGAGCGGGTCGTACTCTCCCTTTGGGTGGGTGGGGTTTTTGGTTATGTGGGGAGGCAATGATTCAAGAGAAGATTTGTAGTTGAGAAATTTATTAAGTCTTAAAGTAAATTACAAATATACCCCTACTAATAATTTAAAAATTACGTCGAGCCGATCAGAAATATGAGTTGATTGGTTCGTGCATAAAAATGCTCACCGTTATCCCATATCATGCATTTTTGTACAAAGTAGTACAAAATCGTCTCCTCCCGCGTGGTTTTGTGCAAACCTGTACAAAACTACCTCATTCCACATAGTTTTATGTAAATCCGCATAAAAAGGTCCATCCCATAGGATTTTGTACATAATTGTATTTCTCTCTGCAGTTTTGTGCGAACTCACAAATGCATATTCTCACGCGATTATGTGCCAACCTCATGTAAGGAATACTTTTCTCGAGCACCACATCTGATAATTTTGTGTGGAATTAAGCCCTGTAAGAAAAAAATTCAATTTGGGAGTGGTCCCACCAGCTGACTCAGGCAGGATTGGTACCGTGTCGCTATGAGGAACGCCCAAAAGAAACGCAAAGGCTACTGGGGAAACAAGACGACGTCGTGACTTTCTAAGTCTACCTTCTCTTTGTTCACCATTATTTATGAGTTGAAAATATCACTAGGTCTCCGTTATTACATTTCTCTCTCCTAGTTCCCGGTTCACAAGTATAAATGTAAGTATCGTCCCGACGCCAGAACGAAAAAAATACACCACTATCTTACATTAGAGAGTGAGAGGGGGAGAAAACTCAAAATTAAGACAAAAAAGACATTAACGGTTCTTGAATTTCCTCTCTCTCTCTCTCTCTCTGTTTGTCTCTCAGGGAGATAAACCATAATCCCAGTTGATTCGTTTCCTCGTTCAATAAATTAAGGAGGTATGTGTTGGAAAAATCATGTTATTTTTAAGAGTTTAATGAATTCAAGTTAACTAAATTTATTTAACGATCGTATGTTTTAAATGATTTTTTTATTTTATTTTATATAAGATCTTAGTTGACATGAGATAAAATAAGAAAGATGAAAAACGTTTATCTTTGTCTTCTCTTGGGTTATCTCTCAGAATCGTTAAATTCTTGTTAATTCATTAGGTCATCACTAGAAAACTACACCAGGTAAAATAATATTCGGTACACTATTATTTTGCACGATTCAGATGAATTTTTATTTGTACTAAAATTTCAACTTTCTGAGTGTAAAATTAGGTTTTTGGTTTAATTACAACACTTGCCCGATATCCTAGCTTATCCCTTGTCTTGATTATTATGTTTATGTGGTATGAAATCGCCATGCAAATAGATCAATTGGTACGCAATTGTTTTAATTAAAAGACATCTTTGTAATTTTATCTGGATCGTAAGTTTAAATTAGTAAGTTTTTCAATTATCGTCTTATAAAAAAATACCTATTTTTCTCAACCTCATATCCCTGCTTGTGTTGATGTATTCCCCGATCCAGACGCGACCCATTTTTCTCCAACAAAAACACACAAGAGAATTTTTGGTCATCGAGAGGACAACGCCATGGACGAGATAGAGAAGCTAGGTAGCCGGAGACTATCCTCAGGAGGCGGAGGAGGAGGGATAATGAGGAGCGTTAGCCGGAGCCTAAGCAACTGGGGCGTGGAAGACGTGTTCTCCGGCAGCACGTCAAGGAGGACCGGCCACGCCGCCGACGACGAGGAGGCCCTTACATGGGCCGCCATCGAGAAGCTCCCGACGTACGACCGCCTCAGGACCAGCATCATCACCCACTTCGTGGAGGGCGACGGCACCGGGAAGCTCAAGAAGGAGGTCGACGTCACCAAGCTCGGCGAGGCCGAGCGACAGCAGTTCATCGACCGACTCTTTAGGGTCGCCGAGGAGGATAACGAGGCTTTCTTGAAGAAGTTCCGGCAGAGAATCGACAAGTACGTTATTTTACCATTTAATTATTTCCCATTCTATTAATTTTAGTTAAGGCATGCAGGTAGTATAACCGATGATTTAGATCAACTATGGAAATAAATTGTTTTAACTTTTAATATATTCTTCTTTTCTTTATGGTGATAGTTTAAAGTTTATATATTATAGTATTATCTGAACATATTTTTAACATCGATTTTCTCGACGATATTGTTATGTTCTTGTGGCTCAAAAGCGAAATAGCGTTTAGTGAATTTAAGTCTTTTTCTCTTGGAATATCTTCTTTCAATAATATTTTAGGAAAATTTATCACAATAAAATTCTAGTACTTAACTTCAACATACATTAATTGATCAAATAAATGTTTCCGGTAATTTCAACAAATAGGTTGTTGGTTATGGTATTCTTGTGTGGGTCGGCAAATTAATTTCTTGACATTGATTAGCAACAGTACCATGTCTGTTTTTCTTTGGCTAATGGACACGTTATTAGTTTGCTTTATAGACGCCCGCAACTGCGGACTTTTGGTAGCTTTCTTCTTTCAATTTTGACTTTTAACCTTCATCCTCCTTTGGTATTTTCATTGACGACTCCAAAGTCCAAAATAATGTAAAAAGAAAATTTCATCTATTTACATTTAAGTGTAATCGTGAGGAACCTAACCAAACAATTTGGAATTTGAGTTATTAAAATTATTTTTTTAACTCTTCTTTAAAATAGTAAATAAAAATAAAGTCTCTTTTGTAAAAGTACAATAAGTATTTTACTTTACGGGATAGTTGTCGCTGGACAGCGATGTTTGCGGGGAATGGATGGTGTAGCACGTTCCTATCCTATCCCCGGGAAAATAAATACTTATTTTATTAGAAATAAAATGACAAAAGTTCAAATCATAAATAATCTTTGAATAATATAATTGTCTTTGTCTGAAGACAAAAAATTAATTTCAAGAGTAATATAGCTGGTCCATTAAGTTGTCGTTGTTGCATGTGACTATGTGAGTCTCTGTTGCAGTGTAAGCTGGAATGCTGGATGGATGAAATAGACATGAGTTAAACTTATCCTTTAGTATTTAATGTTTGGTCTCACTCAACTTTGCACTGGAAAAAATGAAAGAAAAAAGACAATTTTGACTTGAGAAACATCAACGAGGCCTAGAATCCACTTTTATAGTTATTATAATAACAAATTTTTAGAATCCACTTTTATAGTTATAAACTTTTAATAACAATTTTTTTGTGTACAACATAAACTTTTAAATTATAATTAGCCGAATTTTTTTTAATATAATCAAGTTGATGAAAAGTTGTCATGTGATAACATGTAGATGATTAATTACACTCGTAAAATAACATAATATACTTGAAATTAGCATGCACATGACCAGAAACAAGTTTTATGATAATTGATCAATAATTTTGAAATTTCGCCTGCAGAGTTGGGATCAGACTTCCAACGGTAGAAGTGAGATTCCAGAATCTGACAATCGAAGCAGATGGCTACATCGGAAGTAGAGCTCTTCCGACATTGCCCAATGTCACCAGAAACATCGGTGAATCGCTTCTTGGTCTCTTCGGTATCACCCTGGCCAAGACCACGAAGTTTACAATTCTCAAAAATGCATCTGGGATTATTAAGCCATCAAGGTATTTTAATTTAATTTAATCCTATGTACTAAATCTAATCCCCTTTACATAATCTAATTTCGTTGTGTTTGATAGAATGACGCTTCTATTGGGTCCACCGTCCTCCGGTAAAACCACCCTTTTGCTCGCCTTAGCGGGGAAGCTGGACTCAGCACTAAAGGTAATTTTGTGTTTGTTGATAATAATTTTATTCAGATATCAATTGGACTTTCTTGACGAACGATAAATTTCGTTTAAATTGGAAAATATGTTGATATTTTTTTTCTTTTTAAAAAATGTTGCAGGTCACAGGAGATATAACATATAATGGTTACAGGCTAAATGAGTTTGTACCTAGGAAAACGTCGGCCTACATTAGTCAAAACGACGTTCACATCGGAGAGATGACGGTGAAAGAAACTCTGGATTTCTCCGCCAGGTGCCAAGGCGTCGGGACTCGATACGGTAATTAAAAATAATACAACTGATAACCTTGTACAGAAAAAATTAAATATTTGATTATCTCTGACTGGCAATGGGTTGACGAAATGAGTTTTTTTTTAATGTAATTAATTGTGAAGATCTCCTGACGGAGCTTGCAAGAAGAGAAAAGGACGCTGGCATTTTCCCAGAGGCAGAGCTTGACCTTTTCATGAAGGTAAATGCTACAATTTTTTTTTTTATATAGTCTAATATTATGGAGTCTCGTGTCTAGGGATAATTTTTAAGGGTGATCCAAATATTTTTAGAGAATCAAGTCATTTATTACTTGTGTTACGTGTTAACTCATGTTCTTTAATTTAATTTATCTGTTACTTTCAGGCAACTGCCATGGAAGGAATTGAAAGCAGTCTCATGACAGATTACACCCTCAAGGTAAACCTTAGTAGTCTTTCGAAAAAAAACGATAACCTTAGTAGTGTGTAATTTTAGCATGTCAGGATTGTTATTTAATCAATTATCACCACGTAAGGGAAACAGTTTCTAATTAAACCAAGATTATAAAATACGTAGAACAATTTGTTGGTGAACTAACTTCCATTTTATGAATAATTTTACCATGTCAGATATATTTATTAAACTCCGACAGTATATATGTTGATGCAGATATTAGGGCTTGACATATGCAAGGACACCATGGTGGGAGATGAGATGCGTCGTGGAATATCCGGTGGACAGCGAAAACGAGTAACCACTGGTATAAATAATCCACATAATTAAATATCGCATTTTAAACTATGAATATAGTTTTTTTTAATACTAACTACAACAATACAAGGTATCATCCTTTATTAAGTAGTATCTTATGATTGTTTTTTTTTAAGCTTCATTGAATTTTGTTTGTAAACAACGTGCTAATTGGTATATCCTGGGTTAAAATTACCTATTATGCGTAGACTTAATCAAACCCAATTATGAAAGTACAAAAACCAAAATCATTGAATAACTAAATAATAAACTTTTTTGGGTTAATTAACTAATGTGATCGCCTACGTGAATTTTCGACAGGTGAGATGATCGTGGGTCCCACAAAGACACTGTTCATGGACGAAATATCGACAGGGCTGGACAGTTCGACGACCTACCAGATAGTGAAGTGCTTGCAGCAGATAGTGCACCTAAACGAGGCCACCATCCTCATGTCCCTCCTCCAGCCCGCCCCGGAGACTTTCGACCTCTTCGACGACATCATCCTCCTCTCCGAGGGCCAGATCGTGTACGAGGGCCCGCGCCAGCACGTCGTCGAGTTCTTCGAGAAGTGCGGCTTCCGCTGCCCCGAGAGGAAAGGCACTGCTGACTTCTTGCAAGAGGTAAGAATCGTTTTGAGGGTTTGAACTCTCAACTGGCTGAGCCTGGTATCTTATTGGCGAACTTGTGATACAATGCAGGTGACTTCGAAGAAAGACCAAGAGCAATACTGGGTAGACAGGAGCAGGCCATACGGGTACGTGCCGGTGTCTGAGTTCGCAGAGAAGTTCAAGAGATTCCATGTTGGGATGAGGTTAGACAACGAGCTGTCCGTCCCGTACGACAGGTCGAGGGGGCATAAGGCGGCCCTGGTGTTCCAGAAGTATGCCGTATCGAGCATGGACTTGCTGAAAGCCTGTTGGAACAAGGAGTGGCTGCTCATCAAGAGGAATTCCGTAGTGTACGTGTCCAAGGCAATGCAAATTGTCCTACTCGCTTTTGTGGCTGGGACGTTGTTCATCAAGCCTCGGATGCACACGAGGAACGTGGATGATGGCTCTCTCTTCATTGGAGCAATGCTCTTCACTATCATCATGAACATGTTCAATGGATTCGCTGAGCTTGCGCTGATGATCCAAAGGCTCCCCGTGTTTTACAAGCAGAGGGACCTCTTGTTTCACCCTCCATGGACATTCACCCTCCCTGCATTCCTGCTCAGGGTCCCCATATCCATTGTGGAGTCCTTTGTTTGGGTGGTTATTGCCTATTGGTCCGTTGGCTTAGCACCCGAAGTGGATAGGTGAATAGAAAATGTTCATTCTTTTTGTAGTGAACAATAGGGTTTCTTAACACGAATTCGAACTGATAGTGTCATTATTGCAGGTTCTTCAAGCACTGGTTGTTGGTCTTCCTGACGCAACAAATGGCAGCCGCTCTCTTTAGGTTCATCGCGGGAGCCTGCAGAACAATGGTCATTGCGAACACTGGAGGAGTTATTTCCCTCATACTTGTGTTCATGCTTGGAGGCTTCATGATCCCTAAAGGTTAGCATTCAGTTCACAGTCCTCGAAAGATCAGAGTGGCCAATTTTTAGGCACTAACGAGTTTGATTATAACATCAACAGGTAAAATTCCTAAGTGGTGGAAGTGGGGCTATTGGCTGTCTCCTTTGACATATGATTATAATGCCATGTCAGTAAACGAGTTTTTGGCTCCAAGGTGGCTGGAAAGGCGGGTACGTGAGATTTAGACAAGATTAGAATAGCTAATGATACCCTATCCTGCTTGAGATTAATCTGTTTTCATCGACAGAGCGGTAATACCACGTTAGGCGTGGCGGTTCTCAACAGCTTCGACATTCCGACAGAGAAGAAGTGGTATTGGATCGGAGTTGCTGCACTTTTCGGATTCGCAGTTCTCTTCAATGTTCTCTTCACTTTGGTCCTTATGTTCTTGGATGGTTGGTACTTGTAATATCTCATATAAAACATGTTGTCTTCGATCAGATTCATTGTTGTCTCACTAATATTATGCTTTCTTTGCACAATAACAGCCCCGGGCAAGAAGCAGGCAATAATCACTGAGGAGAAAGCAAGGGAGTTGGAGAAATCTGAATTGGAATCCCAGGGGCTTCCAATACCCTCACAGTCTAGTAATTTGAATTCTGCGAGTAAGAAGCCAAGCAAGATTACCTTATCTGGTATATTTGAGCATCATTTTAAGATTTGCTTGGTGTGTCAGGGGAAATGGAACTCCGAAAAATGGCGAGTCGATCTAATCCTAATGGCATGAGCATGAAGAGCGATGCCTCGGTTGATGATCCTAATGGTGTTGCTGCTAAGAGAGGAATGATTCTTCCTTTCACTCCCCTTGCCATGTCGTTCGACAGTGTGAACTATTATGTCGACATGCCTGCTGTAAGAACTAATTCGATTTCATTTTATAATATTTCCCTCTCATGTGAACAAACCATTTTACTCGAACCACGATCGTTATGGTTGAAACAGGAAATGAAACAGCAAGGTGTTGCAGAGAACAAACTGCAACTACTAAGAGAAGTGACGGGTGCATTTCGGCCAGGAGTCCTAACAGCACTGATGGGAGTCAGTGGAGCTGGGAAGACCACTTTGATGGATGTCTTAGCGGGTCGAAAGACGGGTGGATACATAGAAGGCGACATCCGGATTTCCGGGTTCCCGAAGAAACAAGAAACCTTTGCCAGGATTTCAGGATACTGTGAACAGACTGATATTCATTCACCTCAAGTCACTGTCCATGAATCTCTGATTTACTCAGCTTTCCTCAGGCTCCCGAAGGATGTCACCAACAAGGAAAAAATGGCAAGTTTTGATCAAACTACTTCATAAAATTGGTAATTGAAATCCTAAACTTGGAGGGTTCTAAGTTTCATGTACATTGTGATTGTGCAGATCTTTGTTGATGAGGTTATGGAATTGGTGGAGCTGAATGATCTCAAGGATGCCTTAGTCGGGCTACCAGGCGTTACGGGGTTGTCCACTGAACAGAGAAAGAGGTTGACGATCGCGGTCGAGCTTGTTGCCAATCCCTCCATCATTTTCATGGATGAACCAACTTCGGGTCTCGATGCAAGGGCCGCCGCCATTGTGATGAGAACAGTAAGGAACACAGTGGATACTGGGAGAACAGTTGTATGTACCATCCATCAGCCTAGCATTGACATATTCGAAGCGTTCGACGAGTTGCTGTTGATGAAGAGGGGAGGACAAGTGATATATTTTGGACCGTTAGGCCGCCAGTCTCACAAGATCATCGAGTACTTTGAGGCAATCCCCGGAGTCCCTAGAATACCGGAACAGTACAATCCGGCAACATGGATGTTGGAGGCAAGCTCGATATCGGCCGAGGTCCGGCTCGGAATGGACTTTGCAGAGCATTACAAGTCATCATCCTTGTACCAGTAAGTCAAACTCTGAAAACCTATGTATTCATTGGAAAAATCCAAACTACATACCTCGAATTCGGACCAACCATGTGATTGATTGTCATGTGAGCAGGAGAAACAAAGCTCTGGTAAAGGAACTAAGTACACCACCAGCTGGAGCAACAGACCTTCACTTCAGCACTCAATACTCACAGCCGATCTTCGGCCAGTTCAAATCCTGCCTATGGAAGCAATGGTGGACTTACTGGAGAAGTCCAGACTACAACCTTGTCCGATTATCTTTCACCTTGGTCGCTTCCCTCATTGTCGGAAGTATATTCTGGAAAGTAGGCAAGAAAAGGTACTTCCTAAGGTTCAATTGCGTTTCTTCGGTATCTGATAAATTTGACAGTACACGAAAAACTTAATACGCTTTTTATTCAGGGAAAGCTCGGGTGACCTGACAATGGTCATTGGCGCAATGTACGCCTCCGTCTTGTTCGTCGGTATAAACAACTGCTCGACGGTGCAGCCGATTGTAGCAACCGAGAGAACCGTCTTCTACAGAGAGCGAGCTGCCGGAATGTACTCTTCGTTGCCTTACGCCATTGCACAGGTTGTCTGTGAGATACCATACGTGCTATTCCAGACAACGTACTACACTCTCATAGTTTACGCAATGGTGTCCTTCGAATGGACAGTTGCAAAGTTCTTCTGGTTCTTCTTCATCAACTTCTTCACCTTCCTATACTTCACATACTACGGAATGATGACAGTTTCCCTCACTCCTAACCACCAAGTTGCGGCCATCTTCGCGTCGGCTTTCTATGCGTTCTTCAACGTCTTCTCCGGCTTCTTCATCCCAAGACCAGTAAGTTCGACTAGCCCTTTTTGTTCAATATCTTCGTATTCAACTCCAAAACTTTAACACGGCGTATAATTCTCGAATTGTTTGCAGAAAATACCGAAGTGGTGGATCTGGTACTACTGGATCTGTCCGGTGGCGTGGACCGTGTACGGATTGATCGCTTCACAATATGGCGATGTGACAGATGATATATTTGTGCCTGGAATGAACTTTAGACCAACAATAAAGTTCTACCTCAATGACCATTACGGGTACCGCTCGGACTTCATGGCGGAGATCGCAGTGGTTCTGGTCGGGTTTGGGGCCTTCTTCGCCTTCTTGTACGCCTTCTGCATTAGAACTTTGAACTTCCAGACCAGATGAGGCTGCCATTGTAAGAGTGGAAGCAATTTCTTCCATGTGTGTGCTCGGTTCGAGTTAAGATGTATATATGTAGTAGTACCGGTTGAGTAGGCACCAATCCATCTCCGGGTATTAGATATTTAATATATATGCAGATTATGTGCCATAATTAGCTATGCACCTTTGTCACGATTCGTCATTTGTAGATGTAAAGTTTATGTCTTATAATATACCGTCGAAGCTCGCGGTTTGACACAACATCTTCTTGTAGTTCTAGTTTTAATTTTTAATTTCCACGTGACATGCGTTACAAAATCCACTTGTTCTCCGCTCTTACACCAAATTTCGGAAAATTATTACAAGGGATAGAGAAATCTTGGTCTATTTTGTGGGCCGATGGGTTCTTGGACCTGCTAATGGGCCTCTGATTTGCAAGACGAAATTCAGATTATATATATTCCAAAGAGGAGGAGTGGAATCCCTTTTTTGAGTTTGGAAGGAGGAAAAAGTGAGAGCGGTTGGACCCAGCTGAAGAATCTTGAGAAGATACGACAGCTACCAAATTGCACTAACACCCTCGTGGGCTGTTAAAGTTTTTAGGCCCACACACGGACTTGCGTTAAATCAATTTTCTACAAGGTAAAGTCACATTGTTTCGTATATTTTCGTATTAAGATAAATATTAAAAAATGGTTACCAAAATGTAACTGTTTGTGACACGAATGTTCATTCTGAACGGTTCATGGAAAATAAATCTGTCAGAAAATGAGTGTATGACGTGCGTAAGATAAGTAGCAAGCAATACAATATAGATTGAAGTTTTAGAAAAATTATCACATTTTTTAAATGATTCTGATTTGAGATCAAATTTTTTATTAATTTAAATAAATTATTACTTCAAAAAATTACTTTATTGTTTACATAAAATTCATTGGACGGATATGTACACCGATATAAGTTCAGTGACCAGGGAGTTCGAAAGCGCGGGTGGGTAGTTGAGGCAACTAGCTACCAAAGAAATTTAGATGAACAGAAAGATGACGTCATCGAATATATACGTGGCAGTGTCTTGTCCTCTTATTCACTCTGCGGCGTGTCCTAGCGTCCCCTCCTACCTACGTGGAGACTGGATCCTCACCCAAAGTGGCTGCAGCTCACATCTGTTTCTTTTTTCCTCTTATTTATGTCCACTCGTATCATTCAATTATAAATTTTCATTATATCAGAGATTTTGTTACATTAATTTTACAACAATTCCATGTCAATTATATTGCTTTATATATTTATTGTATTAAATTTGGATATAATTTTGAACAAATTCAAAAATGTGAAATTTATTATGAACCAACCAAAATTATATTAAATAATCATTTTAAAATTACATTAAAATAAAATAAGATTACATCAAATAATTTTTTATCAATTAAAATTATATTAGAATAAAATATGTGTATATTAATCAATAAAGCGCATGATTAATACTTCTTTAAGAGCTACTTCTACGAGGGAATAATTTGTTTCTACGATCGACCAACGATTTAAATTTTTTTTGGTTACTTGCGCTCTCCAATGGCCATAAAAAACAACATGTCAGAAATTGCTTTTTGTCAATGTGTTTGCAATATCTTATATTTTTTAGAGTTTGTATAATTGTTTCGATCAATTTTTGCCTTTTTTTATGGATATTATCTGTTTTTTTGGCAGCCTCTATGCTAGGAGGACGCGATACTGTTAATCTTTATATCTATTTATAGAATTCTAAAATAATTTTTTGCCGCATAAATTTTTTGATTCGATCCAAACAACGTAAATTAAATGATTAGATATAAATAGTTTTATTAAAATATAAAAAATATTTTGTTCAAATTAAACATTGCAAAATGGTAAAAAGAAAATATTTAAAAAATAAAAAATAAATACCAATGGCAAAATAAGCCACACATACGAATCACGGGACGCCACATAGATGATTTCCAGCGTGGCATCGAGTCGTCAAGCAACTCCTCGATACGCACACGCGATTCGCTGTGCGTGTCAGGAGAGGAACTACTTTATCATTAAGACCATCCGCAGCAGCCGGGGCGTGCGGCCTCGGTCCGCCACGCGACGGTGCGCCTCGCTGACACGCGCGGCGCCTTCGCGTGTCAGCGAGGCGCTCCTCGCCTTCGGGGGCACGGCCCGAACTGGGCGACGTGGCCCCCTCTGATTGGGCCACGTCGCCCATTCCAGATTTTTAATTTTTTTTAATTTTTTTTTAAAAATTGAAAAAAATCAAAACAAATCGGAAAAAATCGAAAAAAATTAAAACAAATTCTAAATTCATTTTTAATTTTTTCCAAGATTAAAAGTGAAAATATTTTTTTTTTACAATTTTTTCTAATTTTTTATAATTTTTGAGTCCAAAAAATGAGTTTTTTCGGATAAAAAAAATGTGTGTGGTCTAAATTTGTTGAAAAAAATATGTGGTCCAAAATCGTTTGAAAAATCTATAAATTGGCACACCTTCTTCATAAATTTTCACACAAAATCCTCTCCTCTCCTTTAGAAAAAAAAAATTAAATATGGATCCGATTAGTTCAAATTCTAGTTTGGATTCTAGTCCTGATTTTCATGATAGTTCATGAGATGAAGATAATAAGTTAGTTGCCAATTATATGCTGCAATGGCAAGCCACAATGGAAGTCAGCATTCGTGCCGAACATGCCGCTGTTCGAAGGAGGCGAGCTGCGGCAATTCCTCGTGCACCAAGACGCTATATCAACCGGGAACGACAACTTGGTGGAGAGCGCTTGGTGCAAGATTATTTCGCTGAATCGCCAACATATGGACCTGATATGTTCTGCCGCCGGTTTCGAATGCACAGACCTTTGTTCCTCCGAATAGTTGAAGTAGTAAGTGTCGTTGATCCTTACTTTCAACAATCATATGATGCTGCAGGGAGACTCGGGCTTTCGGCTTTACAAAAGTGCACTGCAGCAATGAGAGTTCTTGCCTACGGTTCAGCAGCGGACATCGTAGATGAATATCTTAGAATTGCCGAATCTACTACATGGCAAGCGTTTGAGAAATTCACAGACGGCGTCACGACTTGTTTTGGCGTAGAGTATCTGAGAAAGCCCAATGAATAAGATCTCACACGTTTACTCCATGTGGCGGAGCAACGTGGTTTCCCAGGCATGATAGGCAGTATCGATTGCATGCATTGGGAATGGAAGAATTGTCCAACCGCCTGGGCTGGACAATATGGTGGGAGAAGTGGCAAACCAACAATCATATTGGAAGCAGTTGCTTCATATGACCTATGGATATGGCACGCCTTCTTTGGAACACCAGGTACCTGTAATGATATCAATGTGTTACAATGGTCTCCTATTTTTTCTGATGTTTTAGAAGGGCGTGCACCTCAAGTGAGCTATACCGTCAATGGAACTCATAGAGAGTTGCCATATTATCTCACTGATGGGATATATCCACAATGGGCTACCTTTGTGAAGTCAGTAACATCTCCGTCCACCCGGAAGTTGAAGATGTTCGCTGAACGACAAGAAGCATACAGAAAGGATGTGGAGAGGGCATTTGGAGTTCTTCAAGCTCGCTTTGCATTCATAAAAAATCCATGTCTTCTTTGGAATCAAGAATTCATTGGAAAAGTTATGATTGCTTCTATCATAATGCATAATATGATAGTGGAAGATGAACGTGATGGATATGGGCTTTATTGTCCACAAGAATTCTTCAACGAATCAGCAGGGAGTAGTAGCACTCCTACAAACTACGAATACTCTACTCAACGCATTGGATCTCTATCAAGTTTCATGACCGCTGATTCTCAGATTCGGAATAGAGAAGCCCATATCGCTCTCCGTAATGACTTAGTTGAGCACGTTTGGACTAAGTTTGGTAGTAGTACTTAGTTATGTAACTTGAGAATCTATGTTATTTCTTGCATTTTGTAATTCCTTTTGTAATTTGTAATTTTTAATAAAATTTTCATTTCGAAAAATTGTGTGGTTCGATTTTTTATTTTGCGTTTTCGAAGTTACTCGAAAAAATATTCGAGTCTAATACAGTTAATTGCATTTTAAACAAAGCTGAGCTGAAAAAAAAAGCTGATGTGGCTGGGGGCACGAACACTGTAGCAGGGACACCACTGTGAGCTGAAAAACTGAGAACAGGGGCACGCTGACGTGGCGCTCAGGGCACGGACTGTAGCAGGAGCACTATTGCGGATGGTCTAATAGGAGACTGCCATGTCATCTTGAAAAATCCCACGATTTTGTGGATGATCTTAAAACCTCGACTTAAAATACTATACCCATTAATGTTAATGGTCCCACCATTAATATACAATTTACTAATTTTCGGAAAAAAGATATGATGGTCTTCCACGATTATGATTTGATGTGCACAACAGTAACGATTTTACTAAATCATAACTTTATGTATGTTATAGGGAGTTCACTTCCTATCTTATAACGTATTAATATGGTACGAAAGAACCACGTGTAATTAATCTTATTTTAACGAGGATAGATATCCAGTTTTCTATAATTATTAATAGAAGCCTAAAATAGGAGTGACCATCATGACCTTATTATCTAAAGTGCATCGAGTTTACAGAGTTTTCTATAATAGTAACCATATGAGAATAATCTCTCTTTAATGTTTTTCAAAAACGATTATCTAAATATACCACCAAAAACCTCCATAAAAATATTCTAAATCTTACAAAGAAAACCCTACAAAATGCAGCTGTGTAAGCCGCCACGAGATACGGCTTCCTGCCGGCGTTGATTATCTACTAAGCGAATAAATGATTATATTTCCTTCAGGCACCAAAAGTGGTTGGCTTGCCAATTAAAGTTGGTCCATCGTTACAATTAATTAATCAACGAACATTAAATTTTCTAATAAATAAATTTTCAATAGACCCAATATTTAAATCTTTGACTTCCTAAGTATTTGCGCGAAAGATTTGATCTCTTCGAAGTTCATGCACTCTAATTGACCTTCGGCCGAGTGACCTTTGGTCTAGCAGCACAAGGGTGGGGAAGGATTTGGAAAGTTCAGGGTTCGATTCCTGGCACATTGTAATAGAATAGGTATTAGAATAGGATCTAAAAAAATAATTGATCTTCTGTACGTCTCACTTGATCAAATTAGTAATAATGAGAAGTGGTAAAAAATTTATATGATCAAATTAGTAATAATGAGAAGTGGTAAAAAATTTATATTATCTTAATGATTTTTAAATTCAAGTTTTACAAATTGTTAGAATATTCATATTCAATCTAAAATTGTAAAACGATAGAATCATAAAATTTTAACGCATAAGAGATTGTTCGTGTTTCTATTTTGTCAACATAATCAATGGACATAAGATTGATTCGCTATAATGTAATATTATAATTTTCATATGCAAATTAAAATATTAATGTAATAAGTTGAATAATTTTTTATTATAAATTTGTTCATCACAGTCATAATAATCAGCATTAAATTCTCTAACATGAATTAAAAAAATATATTCGAGAGAAAATTAGTCAGATCCTGCCCATAGTATAAATGACTTTAGTTGGCATACGAAAGAAAATAAATGACGGCGATTTATTGCAAGCAGACGAGGTTAGGAGGCAGTTGCTTCAGATTGGCCTAAACAAGAAGTCACTATCTCCATCCTCCAACTACTCTTTCAAAATGAAATTAGGGGCCATGATCATTTCTCATGTCACATACACCTGCCACCCGTCTTGACATTGCCATAACATTATCTTTATAAATTGTCACACAATAATTAGTAGTGCAAATATGAATCTCGCATAGCTTTATGTTGCTGAGAGAAATAGATGTACTCTTCATATTATGCGTAACGCACCGTGATTCGGCCGACTGACTCTACTGTACCAACACAGATCTTTTCAGCATATTTTGTCCTTACTCGTACGCACCTTGAGAAACTTTTCAGAGGGTCATCCATTTTGATACTACCCTCGGCCAAATGTGTTTAACCTTGAAATTCTTTCAAGATGTGTGCCCGAAAAGAAGATACACCTTATTGGTATGGATAATAAAAATCAAATCATAAAATTTTCACGCAGTACAAATATAGGGTATCACATTATGAATCAAAATTATATAGTACGTATAAATTTGATAAACAATTATATGATTAACATAGATCCTTTGACATGGCATTTCACGAAATGTGAGACGAAATGTAAAATTTCTTATGCCGGGAAAATCTTAAAAAACAGAATGAAACCCGTGGAATTCGTCATTAATGGGGGCGTACGAGGAATCATCACTCTTGTATACATTACACTATAGAAAAAAATACCTGTAAACTAACACAAGATACGCCATTAACTTAAAATTTGGAAATAAGAAATTAATAGAAATAAATGGAACGGTAGAGCTCGTCAGAAAACTTATTTATACACGATACAAATCAATAACAATTATTTTAGCCTAACCAATAAATTGTGAATTAGTGTTAATAGGTTGACATTGTGAAATATTTGAAAGGAACGGTTCAAATTTGAATAACTTTAACACATAATATTCAAATAGTATTAACAAAAAAATATAAATTTTAAGATTAGAATTATTAAATACACAAACCATATATGTAATGCAATTTGAACCTGTTTCAAAAAGGTATACTTTGCTAAGGACAACTTTGTTCAAGGCGATAAAATTAAGTTGGGTGAACATAGGTTTCTCATTCTACTTTCCCCGTGTACACGAGTTGTATTGCACAGTCCAGCTTCCCAAAATGGAGGGAGGAATTAACAAGGTGGACTTTCTTAGATCTTCCCCTTGTCATGCGTGCTTTGTCATGGTAATTTAATTAAGAAAATTAAGAGAGAAACTTATTGGAACAGAAAACCAAGAGAGGACGCAAGTTTTGTTTTTCTACAAGTTTCGTGACACGTAAATTTTTAATAAGGGCAAAAAAAATCAACAATTATCAATGACTATAACTCGGGATATCCTAATTTTTTTGGTCGAAACATGATTTTATATTAAAACATATGTTAGATCCATTAATTTAGATAAATAAAATATTAAAATCAAACAAGACAAACCATAAGAGGAAGGTGCCACCAATTAATTGCCCTTCTGCCATTAAAAATGTATGATGTTATCTGGCGGAGAATCTTATGTGGTATTCGGGCAAGCGTTGTAGCAAAAATAGTGGAGGTGGACACTTGTGATGTAAGGTTCGTATCAGTGTAGGTTTACTTAAATATTTTTCAAGTTTTTTTGCACCGAATAATCATAATCTTTTTCCAAGTTTTTATTGTGCACCAAAAAAATGTACTTTTCAATATTAGATAAGTTATCTACATGCACGTAACAAAAATTATTAAAAATTGACCCCATAAAAATAGATGGCCTAAAATTCAAAGGTAAAACACACAAAAAAAAATATTTTTAGGATTTTTTATCTTAACCTTTTTTCTTTTTTCTTTGTATGTGAATTCAAAATATTTATTGAATAAAATCCGGGTCATTGACATCTCAACGAATTTCTATTACTCAAGATTCATCCTCACATTTTTTTCTTAAAATAATCAATGTTTTATCTTTTATTTACAATCCACAATATTCATGGACTTAAATATTCCAATTTAATGAATTGAATTCCAATATCAGAAAATGAACCATACTTTTTTCTTGAATGAAAATGTTTTACACCGCAACTTCATATCAGTTTGAACACTTAATTTCCTAAATACCACCAAAAACCAATCATCCCTAAGAAAGAAACCGAGGATTTCACATAATTGAAAAGGCCGACCGACTCCTCTCGCTGTCACTAAAACTTATTGTTCATATATCATTTGGCATTGTGTCACTGTTCAACAAATTCCTAACTATGAGGACCAATGGACTATATCCGGCCACATACCCACCGAATTACGTACTAAGATCCTTAAAAAAGTAAGGGCAAATTATTTAGTTCCTTCACGCATAACTAAATCGAAATTTAGTCTCACATGTTTTAATAACAAATTTTTTTTCCATTTATATGTTTGATTTTAACATACTCTCACCCTCAGATCTCTCAATTGTTTTATCAGTGATAGCATCATTAAGAAACACACAAATAATAAAATAAAATGCAAGGAACAAAAAATTATTTTTGAATCAAGAAAAACTAAATCGTCGATTAAGTCATATACGGGGACCTAAGAGTAACTACTTTTATATTTAATGACTGGAATTTTGGTTTTATATCTTTGGTAGATCTTGGACAGTTTTAATTCATATATCCTGACTTAAATTTTTTTTATGTATAAATCTTATCATTAACATGTTAAACTACGAAAATAACATTCAATAATAGTTGGTCCGAGCAACGAGTGGCTTAAATCCTTTAAGGAGGCCTTTCTTTCAAACATGATGAACGGGATAATGCAATATTGTGAGACACCCACTAAATAAGGTTTGAATTCTTTTATTATAGATACTAAAAATTAAAAAACATATTTTAAAATACAATGTCTTCTAACCAAATATTAACACCTATCTTTAATTCTTACAACTCAAACTATCTCTATTAACTTTGAAACTTCGTACTACCTACCCCAATTTTATCACTAATACATTATAGCTCCAAAGAATTCCATAAAATCCAAACAAGTCCCTCCCATCCCAGGCGCCTTTCTTGTCCTGGTCACCCAAGACCAAGCACAACGGAGGGGATGAATCAGAGGGGCCCACAAGAAAAAACAAAATTAGGACAGATTAGTGATATTTGGAGGAAATCAGTCGCACACTTGTCATTTGATGAGAGAGAAACAAAATACAGCCCATCGTCACCCACAACAACCATTGTAGAGAGAGAGAGAGAGAGAGAGAGAGAGAGAGAGAGAGAGAGAGAGAGTTGGGACACGTTTTTAAAGAGCAGCCATCTTCCCACCTTCTCTTTCTCCTCCATCCCTCCTCCTCTGCCATTCCTCACTTCTCTCTCTAGCCCAAGCCCATCCAAGTAAGAGAGAGAGAGAGAGAAAGAGAGAGAGGAGGGAAAGTAGCCACAAGAATAGCCTTGTTTTTCTCGCTCGTGTAAAAAACCATTCTTTTTAGAGAGAGAGAGAGGAAAGCCGGGGAATTTTTCGCAACCCAATTCTCGCCTGCCATGATCTCGTTAAACAAATCCATTTTTCTGGTAATTGGTCACCAAAACCCTTCAAAATTTACAATTTATAAGTTTTTTTGAGGTCCATTTCTTGTTTTTTCTTCCTCTCTCGACTCTTGCAAGTACAATTTCTAGCTCTGTTCACTTCAGAAAGAATCTTAAGCTTAAGCTAGATTGCCTCAAGATTGGTTCTTTATTGGCTTTTCGCGTTTCTTAGTCTGTTTTGGTTTCTGGGTAGGTGTTCTTTGATTAATAACTCGTTCTTGTTGAAGGAAAATAATTCACAATTATTGCCATCCCAATATTTTTTAGCTGCTTTCTTACATTTTTTTCTTTGAGTAATGGTGTTTATGTGCGCTCTTTTTTTTTTTGGTGTCTTGTTGGTATTGAACAGAAGAGCCAGGGGATCGCAGGCTCCCCCGGGCCATTCTCCATTACGCAACGCGGATTGGTCCCTCGAGGGCCTTCCTCGTTGAGGATAGTAGCCGTTTATCCCAATAGGGATCAGAACGGAAGTATCCTGGTGGAGACCTCTGTCAAGGAAATCAAAGAAGTTGAGCCTGAGACCCCTGTCGTTGAATCTGATGACGACTCCGTTGTCTCTGGTGGGATTCGGGATGTCTACGGAGAGGATGCTGCTACGGAAGACCACTTCGTCACCCCTTGGACTCTCTCTGTTGCCAGGTAAGTTGAAGATTAAAGTTGCGTGTGATATCTGCATGTAGATGATTGCAATAATTATATAGCTAGATCAGCTTCTTTCTTTAAGGTTTTTATTTTGCTAGATTTGATATAAAAATTCTTGCCATGTATAATTGTTTAGGGGTATTTAATTGAATGTGTTCTTTTCTGATCATGATTTGCTTGTACTGTCTTGCTAAAGTCAGTTAGTTGCTGAAGTAATGTAGTACCTTTAGGTAACACGACCTTGATGCAGAATTTATTTTTCATCAGACCTTACATTTCAATAGTTTGGCCAATTTTTGTGCGGCAGTGGCTACACTTTGTTGCGGGATCCGCATCACAACAAAGGTCTTGCCTTCAACGACAAGGAGAGGGATGCCCACTACTTGCGTGGCCTTCTTCCTCCTACAGTTGTCTCGCAAGATCTCCAGGTTTGAAATGTTTCCTTTTGATCTTATATTTTCTCTTGTACTTGATTGATTGGCGGTTGGCATATCTGGTTCGGTGATGAATAATTTTTTGCTGTTGTACTGGCCAGGTGAAGAAGCTGATGCATATCATTCGCCAATACCAACTTCCTCTGCAGAAGTACATGGCGATGATGGAATTTCAGGTGCTTGACATAATCTTTTGAACCCGAAATCCTAACTTTTTGGTTGCCTGTAGTTCTTCTCTCTACAAACTCCTGGATTGTTTCTTATTTGGCAATTTCGTATGAATATGTATGGCTCTAATTACAGGAGAGAAACGAGAAACTTTTCTATAAGCTTCTGATAGATAATGTTGAAGAGATGCTTCCAATTGTTTACACTCCAACTGTCGGTGAAGCATGCCAGAAGTATGGAAGCATTTTTGGTCGTCCTCAAGGTCTTTACATCAGTCTAAAAGAAAAGTGAGTGTCATAAAACCGATGTGGTAGATATTGTACAATAGTTCCTCGCCATATGTTGAAATTTACACTTTAAACTTTTCGCAGGGGTAGAATTCTAGAGGTGCTAAGGAACTGGCCAGAAAAAAATATTCAAGTTATTGTTGTGACTGATGGTGAGAGGATACTGGGGCTTGGAGACTTAGGCTGCCAGGTGCGTTAACTTGATGCAGTATTCTTGATTTTCCTTGTTAATATGTTATTTTCCTATGCCGTGGAATTGTGGCAAGTTATATAATGCTGATTCAGTGAACTACATTCAAGTGTCTCAGGGTATGGGAATACCGGTCGGGAAACTCTCTCTGTACACAGCACTTGGCGGAGTTCGTCCCTCAGCTGTAAGTACTGGTTAAACTACTCATTAATCATCTATCACGTTTCTCAGACATGGATAGAGTGCCTCGAGCGAAACATTTCAGTGATATGAACCATCATATTGCTGCTGTGCTGCTTTTGTGTAACTTTTTTCCCGTGGTTTCTTAACAAATCAAGGTGCGGAATGTGCATCAATTTTCATTTACTTGTCTCGTGAGGCTGGTGCCTCTATTAGCTACATTTGGCTCTATTCCAAATTATGCCTGGAAAAGTTGACGCCGACGTAGGCAATTTTGTAGGATATTCTCAAACCTTCTATTGAATCTCCCACATTTGCAGTGCTTGCCAATAACCATTGATGTCGGGACAAACAATGAGAAGTTGTTGAATGATGAGTTCTACATTGGGCTCAGGCGACGAAGAGCAACTGGGCAGGTGACACATATGCGGCTATAGCTTTTCCCCCTGATCTACATGGGGTGTATATGATTATATGTGGCTTTCAGCAAACTGAAATCTTATCACCTCTGTTTGTTTCAGGAATACGCTGAACTGCTACATGAATTTATGACTGCAGTGAAGCAGAGCTATGGCGAGAGAGTCCTTGTACAGGTACACAGCCAATAAGCTGTGCACAACTTAATTATGCTTTTACCAATGAGTTTTGTATATTAAGCTTACCGTCATCGGATATCTTGTTTTCGTGTTTCTGCCTTCCTCTAGTTGACTCTAAACGTCTGCTTCTCTGCCCAAAATATTGTAGTTTGAAGATTTTGCAAACCACAACGCCTTTGAATTACTTGAAAAGTATTCTGCGACTCACCTTGTGTTTAACGATGACATTCAGGCAAGTTCACTTGCATCTCTTGTTATTACATGAGTTCGACTTGTGGGGCTTCGTTCCTGTTTGATGCCCATTCTACTTCTCATTCGCTTCTTCCACCGATTTCCTTTGCGTGCAGGGCACAGCTTCAGTGGTACTTGCAGGTCTTGTTGCTGCATTGAAATTGGTCGGTGGATCCTTAGCCGACCACAGATTTTTGTTTCTTGGTGCTGGTGAGGTGAGTCAATTACCGGTACTATTATACTGAATCTGTGAGTTTGCTTGGGCCACACTCATAGTTGCCGAGGTTTCCTTTTCTAGTGTGGCCTCAATAATAATGTTACATGCATGCTGCCCATTCAGCACATTTGCGTAAACAAATTTTCGCTTCCTTGATTGGTTTTGCGTCATATTAGTTGAAATCGCGTACTCTGTAATCTCAGGCTGGCACCGGCATTGCAGAACTTATTGCCCTCGAAATTTCCAAACAGGTATCTGTAATCTTGGTCTGGTACTGGAACCGCCTTTCTTAGGTTACATTTACTTAGTTTTCAAAAAGTTTACTGAAGTTCCAAATTATTCCTGTCTCGGTGTGTAGACAAACATGCCGGTCGCAGAAACTCGGAAGAAGATCTGGTTGGTGGACTCAAAGGTAGATTGTTAGACCTAGACCTAGCTACGGGACCTGTTACTTTGTCCCTTTTCCATTAAGATTGATTAAAGTTGATGTTGCTACGTTTGCATTCATTTCCAGGGTTTGATAGTCAGTTCTCGGAGAGAGTCGCTTCAACATTTCAAGAAGCCTTGGGCTCATGAACATGAACCTATCAAGACCCTTCTTGATGCTGTCAATGTAGGATTTATCTCTCTTCTTCGCTCTCCATCATTCACATTATGTCTAGCTATATATCGTGTCTTATAATGGTGGATGAATTTATCGGTCCTCACCTTAATCTTTATTTGAGCAGGATATCAAGCCTACAGTTTTGATCGGAACCTCTGGAGTGGGAAGGACATTTACTAAAGATGTCGTGGAGGCCATGGCCTCATTTAACGAGGTAAGCTGCTGCCCTTCCATATGCAGTTTCCTTGTAGTGTTTGTTACGGATATCAATATTCGTCATGACTATGTGCAGAGACCCATCATCCTCTCTCTCTCCAACCCAACTTCGCAGTCCGAGTGTACAGCTGAAGAAGCTTATAAGTGGACCAAGGTAAGAGTTGTTTTTAAGGGGAACCAGTGGATGTCTAAATTATGGTCATTATGTTTTACAGTACTTGAATTTACTCTATATTATGCAGGGCCGGGCCATTTTTGCCAGTGGAAGCCCATTTCCTCCTGTTGAATATGATGGAAAAGTATATACCCCTGGCCAGGTAAGAAATGATTGGGGACATGTAAAAGTTTGTTGGCTCAACTACTAGGGTGAAACGGAATTGACGTTGGTTTGTTTCCTGTCATTTCAGTCGAACAATGCTTACATTTTCCCAGGGCTTGGTCTTGGTTTGTTGATGTCCGGGACCATCCGGGTACATGATGACATGCTTCTGGTAGCTTGTAAGTGCAGAGACGTCATCATTCAACTGTTAAGTTTTAAATGTTCAAAGCTGTCTTCAGTACCTGAATTTCTTTTCTCATTGTTTGCTTGGCGCAGCGGAAGCTCTGGCCGCGCAGGTAACCCAAGAGAACTTCGACAAGGGGCTTATATATCCGCCATTCACAAACATCAGAAAGATATCTGCACATATTGCTGCTAAAGTTGCTGCTAAAGCATACGAGCTCGGTAACTCATTTCTTATCCACCTCACACTCGATCTATCAGCAAACCATCATTTGCGTTTTCCGGTCATCTAATCTTTCTTCGTTGTTCATTTTCGTTTTTCACACGCAGGTCTAGCCACCCGCCTTCCCCAACCCACTGATCTAGTGAAGTATGCCGAGAGTTGCATGTACTGCCCCACATACAGAAATTACAGATAGATCGGACGGTTTCTAGCTCGCTCTATGGCTTTCTTAGTACTGTATCTGCACCGGTCGCGACACAAACAAAAACCAGAGGGATGATGGATGCATCCCTGATATAATCAACAGTTGGTACTTTGTATCTTAGTTTCTGCGTTGTTCTGTTACTTATATTTTTTTCGCCCCATTATTTTGTTGGTCACTGCTAAGCCAGTTTGGTGGTTAAGAAGAATCATATGGTAGGTGCTTGTAGTTGGGACAAGTTGAAGTAGAAACTTGAAGCAACTGAAACTTTGCTCTGTGACAAAAGTTGCAGTGGGAAATGATATTCAGGATTCTGCTAATTCGTTCTTTGGTCACTTCAACTTACTATACCAAATATTTTTACGTGGAAACCTTAAGCTTCGTCCCTGTGACTCGAATAGATTGAGTTGAAGCTAAATGAGATGTGTAGAGCCAAAAGATCATTTTTTTTTTCATTAGAGAATCTCGTGGAGGTATATAAGTTCAAATCTTTACATTTCAAAAATAAATATTACCCTTTTGATAATGGGATTGCCTAATTTAGATGACTTCTAAATTACTAAAATATGAAATCTTTTGATAAAGTTAAAATAAGGATCCAAGTGGTTTTTTAGTACTAACTCGTAGACGAATAGACTATATTTGCATCTATTAAATTGGTGGATAATAATAAATATAGAAAGACTAATTTGTTATTTGCCTGTTGAAAGAAGCAAGGATTTTGATATTTTCATGATCAAAATCGAGGGCCCAGTGCAATTTTTCGGCCCACTTTCTCTGTGTGGCCCTAAATTGTTTTACTAATCCTTTGAAGGCGAGAAATTTTCTCGTTCAACACAAAACTTTTTTCTTTCGACTAATCAAAACTACATACAGATAACGTTGATTTATATATGCTAACGGTAAAAAGTTTTGTGTTTTGATATTGATAATCAAGAAGCGTTTCATATTTTTGTCATCGTCCTCCGCCTGTCCACCCTACCCCAGCCACGCATAGACCACCATGATGAGGAGGATCATCACGAGCGAGGTGCTCAAGAAACTTTGCGAAGCCATTGAACGAAGCTCCATTCATGACCATACCTCAACAATGATGAACCAACGACCGAGACAGTCGAAAGCGACTCGTTGTGGTCTCGCAAGCTAATCAATCATTAGCAATCTCACATACTATCGTGCTTCTGTTTTTCATTGTCATAGTCTTCTCTATTCTGTCGTTGTTGAGCACGAAGCCATTGAAGAAAACTCCATCCACGAGCGTGCCTCAACGGTGATGAACCAACGGCTGAGACCGGTCAAAATTGACTCACCGTGTTCTCCCGAGCTCATCAGTAGTAGCATCATAGACTATCGTTCCTTTGTTTTCTGCTGCCATTTATGTCGTCGTTGACCACGCAGCCGTTGAACAGAACTCTGTGCACGACCTTGCCTCAACAACAATGAACCAACAGTCGAGATCGGTTGAAATTGACTCGTCGTGGTCTTGCAAATTTGTTAGTAGCAATCTGGCAAAGCGTTGTGCTTTCGTTTTTTGTCGCCATCATCTTCTTTGTTTCGCTGTCATTGACCACGAAGTTTCACGAAGTCATTGAACGAAGCTCCGTCCACAACCGTGCCTATGCGTGGAGCAGGGTGGTTTACGCGTGGATGGAGCAGGTGGGGCAGGCGGAGGATTTTGACAAGGAAGCACCCCCCCTCGGTGATCGGAGATGAGGAGATGACGAATAATAATAATAATAATAATAATAATAATAATAATAATAATAATAATAATAATAATAATAATAATAAACAAGTTATGTAACTTTTGAATTTTTTTCGTGTCTTGATCCAAGATAAGAAAAAAATACTAGTATCTAATCTGAATACCAAATTAATAATTAAATAATTTAAAAAATATATTTTTCATAATTTTTCATTAATAATAATATTTTTTGGAAAAAAAAACCACTGTGGCGGTGAAGATAAGGCTACATCCCATTTTCTTTTTCAGAGAGGAAAGGATAGAGAGGGGACGGCGGGCTCTATGTTATCTTCTTGGTACCTTTTCGGCTTTCACACTGTAAACTTTGGAACTGTGATCTTCTTGATAAGCGTCATGCTTAAAATTGTTTAGTATTGTCAAATTTTCTTGGTTGATTTCTTCTGTTTTTGATTTCTTTAAGATTACGACATGGTATTCTTTTGCTGTTTATCGTCAAAATATGTTTATTATCAAGGCGTTCTTTCTTAACTATATATATTTTTTTTTATGGATTTTGTTGTGATTGAGTTTTATCAAAATTGACAATTAAAACCATATTTCGACTTCATGACTAAAAAATACTTTTTAAAATAGGTTGTGCGTTCTATAAAATTTCCTTTACAAAAAATGACCCCTCACAAAATAGATTGTATATTAATCAGGGCCGAACCACTATTTACCTTAAAAAACATTGTCTGTGGATGTGATCACAAAACATTGGAGCTAAGCTAATTACATGCATTGACTTTCTCTGAGATGTCCACCGTTATTTTTTTTCCACCGTTATTCAGTGGAATAAAGAATGACGAGTTCTGACACGTGGCAGGTGCAGTGCTCCATGTTCAATGCCTCTTCACGTGTCCGTACGACATAGGATATCGCTCCCGCTTTGTTTTCCCTTTTAAAATAATAAAATAAAAGTTTGGCACAGATGCAAGATATGGTTAAATGAAAAGCTTGAGACGAGATAATATTTTGTTTTGTTAGCTCATCTTACACTGGCCATTATATTATATTGACAATTAGTTATTAACCACATTTGAAAAGATGCCAAAGGTAATACTGGTCATTGCGCCAATTAAATTAGGTGTTCAAATCACCTATTAAGCTAAATCGCTCAGAAAGGATCAAACTTATTTTTGCCCACAACTTTCATTGGTGTAGTGTATTTATATATTAATTTTTAAAATTATACATGTCTAATACAGTTGGCGTTTAATAATTCTTTAATAATATTTTTTTTACATTCTTAAATTTTGAACATGAGATCTTCTCAGAGTAAATTTAAATTACTTAATATTTAAATCAATTAATATTATTTTATGGTGGAATTGGGGGTAGAATGTAGAGTCCCTTGTATTTATATGATTTTTTTTCACCGAAAGAGTAAGAATATTAATAACCCTTTGCATCATTCTTTTTTTCTTTTATTTTTCATGGAATCTCTCGGTGTTTCAATGTAGTTGATATTGAAAGTAGCTTTGACATATATTTGTTTTTTTATTCAGAGCAACAGAAATTCGAATAAAATTAAATAATAATAAAAATGTTACAAAATTGATATTAACTAAATTAAAGATAAATTAAAGACGCATAAGAACATCAATATTCTCCTTGTTTTCAGATTTCATTTTCAACCGTGAAAATCTATCTACATATCTCATTCAACAACAGCACTCTCAAGCTATTTGGCAGTGTGTACTTGGCCGTATGCAATGCAATTTTAACCATATGATATGATTATATGAATTAAAGAACTCAATCAACGACCCATTTGCAGTATGTTGTTGTCGACATATACATAGTTGTACTCATTTTATGCAAATTGGATTTTACGCTAATGTCGCCTACACTCTACAATCTATATCCACATACATATTATATATATAATAACATTTGGATAACGACGTGTTGAAGATAGAAATCCAATATCGGAGCATAATTGCAACCCAGTTGAAACCCAGAAATCAGAATTGTAAAATAGCAATTAGGCGGACTCAATCTCTTACAGTTACAGAGATTGACTTCCAATTGAGCATCAATTTCTGCTCTCCAATTGCCCGAATTTTCACCAACGATCACTGCATTATCTAATTGAAGATTCCAGCTTCAATTGAGTCGATCTTTTCCATTAATCAATCCCAATTGCGTAGCTATCCAACGGACAAATTTCAGTTATACTATTTTCTCTTGATATAAATTGTAATTGATTATATGTAATTATTAGGTGTGATAGGCGTGTATTAAATATCTGGAATCTCTTGATTATGAACACAATTTGGGTTCCGTTTTTATGTTGACAGTTGACACCAACTAAACAAAATTTGGATAAAAAGATTGCAACTTTTACCTGATGGAGAGTTGCAGACATCTTATCTGTGTGTAGACTCCTAATAGGTTGTGGTATCCTTTCAAAGCCAAAGATTTCTGTCCAGAAATAAATTTGTTACAGTTTAACAATACGTATATAATTTGAATAACTTACAATAATATTTACTTCCTAATAGTTATTGAGTGAATTCTGTATTATTAAAATTTTTGATTAATTAATTTAATAAATATGTACTACTTTAATTCAGATTTTTTGAACATTTCAATATCAATAAAAAGTGAAGAAACTGATAATCATTTGGATGTGATGATTGATGAGAACATCCCATCCACTCTTTCCCTTTCGACGTGTGTGGTAATCCTTACAACGAGGGCCCGGAAAAAAGTTAGGGTGGTCCTACGTGGCTTTACAATCTCGTTTGTGCTCAATTATATAATTTTTTGTATTATGGTCTTGTTTTTTATGGGTTATTATCCCAATTAATTTCAGGTTGGCGAATAAGCAAATTCGCTAGATTTCTGTTTTCCATTGATGATATATAATACTTGTTCAACCACTTGGTATGATCGAGTTGTCGGAAAATTTAGCATGAATAAAATAATGAAATAAACTTTAATCAGAACGAAAATGTGAACATATTTTCTAAATAGACTATAAATTGCAAAGAAGCCTCCAACGATTGCTTCATGTTACTGGTGCTTGCTCTATTAAGTAACTTCCTCTGTAATTTGGTTGGAAATTTCGAGTAATTATTTTCAACTTTTTTTGGACGGTGGAAGGAAATCGCATGGAAGAGAGGAACTTGCAGTTTATGGTTATACAACGTCCACACCTTCATAAAGATTGCCATCTATAGAAGCAAAATCCTATTTCTATTTTGCGTGTTTGAGCAGGAGACACCCTGTGGATAATTGCTTTCCATTAACTTGGAAAACTTGACTTCGGTGTTTCCTTACATTTTAGGGAACGAAATAACAATGTACATGTGATTAACATGACACGTTATAATCTCAACCTTTATATAAATTTTGTAATTAACAATATAATAACATTAACATGTCATGGTGAATTAATAGTGTTATTCGAATTGAACATAATTGTAAAGAACTAGAAAGCTTCTCAAATCAATGACTACATAAAAAACTGTATTGCTCAAATTTGATATATAAATTAGAACGATATTATCAATTATTTTTTACTCTTGCGACTGCAACGTTACATATATGAACACAAGGATTTTGACTTTTTTTCCAATAGATTATGTGATGGACTTAAATCGTAATTACTGAATAATTATACGTGAAATCTAATTACTTAATAAATTATTTCGTTAATTAAATGGCACTTGCTTGTCGAAGCGTAAAAGTTCAGAAGATCGGATCGATTTTTTGTTATGTTGATGAATTACAGTCACGTTATATGAGACACGCAATTGATTTTCACGAGATTTCCAAAATTGAAACTATGATCAAATCTATTCTGGAGTTTTCCTTTTTAAGTGGATTAATAGTAACAAAGTTACAGTTTGGTACATCCAAAAATTTTCATTTATAAGCCTTATAAACCCAATCGTTGATTGAGTGCCCGTGGAATGCCACATGTCAGCCATGTGACATGTAGACACTCATGTTCGGTACGTGAATGCCATGTGTCAGTCGTGTGGCATGTCAGACACACATGTTCCTCACGTGTTAGCCACGTGGCATGTCGAACACGCATGTTCGCCACGTAGCAACTTGTCATGCTGACACGTGACGTCGCCAATTCTGGTGACAACTACGTGAGCGTTGACGCACACACACACGACAAAAAATACGTCAACACCACGTCACGCTGGCATGATAACCGAAGTAGACTCCGGCCGACCAACTTTCATTGACTAGCCCGTCGACTGACCCAAACTGTCCACGGATTGAGCCTGATGGGTTCGGGCCCAATTTCGCACAATAATAATTGCAGATTGGGCCTAAGTTCAACATTATGAAATCAAAATTATCTACACAATTCTTTTATCAAGATATATTAGCTATATCAGCGTAATCAAAATTCTTTTTTATTTTATTCCAGTAAACATCCTTTGAGAAATATGTTTGATAATTGATCTATATATTACCAATACTAATTTCGTTCTGTATTTTTTTTTTTCAAGAACAACTGGTTTCGTATGTTGGAAGGAGAACAAAACAGAACAAAACAAACACCCAAGAACAGAAAGGTTTATCCACACAGAGACATCGCTGCCTTAAAACATTATCCTATCTTCCTGGGGGCAGGCAACGACCAAGACCAGGGGTAAATTCGTCACTATACCAACAAATCCACCGCCGATCACCTCGCCCCCCTCTCTATCCCCAACTCCGCCTCCCTACGAAATCCCCATAACACCCCACCTCCCCAAAATAAAATTCCCTTAATCCACTCCTCTCCATGCAAAATATAAGGAACAAAAATTATTAAAGACAAAACACAACAAAGATCACTTCTCTCTCTAGCCCCCTCTCCCTCTTGTCTCCCTGTGGGCCCCATCGTGAGATGACGCGGAGGTGCTCCCACTGCAGCCACAACGGGCACAACACGCGCACGTGCCCCACGCGCGGGGGCCTGGCGTCGTCGGCGTCCTCCTCTTCCCTCGCCGGTGCTGGCTCGCCGTCGGCCTCCTCCGGCGGGGTGAAGCTCTTCGGGGTGAGGCTCACCGATGGGTCGTTCATCAAGAAGTCGGCTTCGATGGGCAACCTGTCGTCCGCCTTCCACCACTACCACCACCACAATCACTGTTCCAACCCGGACTCCCCTTCCTCCGATCACCTTAAGGACCCCGCCGACGACGGCGGCTACCTCTCCGACGACCCCAACGACCACGCCGGTTGTTCGTCTTCGACTGGGCCCCGTCGCGCTGGGGAGAGGAAGAAAGGTGATTTCTTTTTTTGTTTTCCTGTCTCATTTTTTTATTTAAAAAGTCGGCGAATTTTGTCTCAGATACTTAATCTTCGAGGTACCCATTATTTGGTTTCTGTTAATTTTGAGGAAAAATTACATTTTTAAATTTTTTCCAAATGAATGAAGATTTGTGATTTTTGTTGTTGAAAGTTTTATTAGTTTTGGGATCCTTGTAGTGCCTTTGGATATTATTACAATGAAGATGGGATATTCTATTTGGGACCACAGAGGAGGCTGAGATGTAGTTAATAATTGCTAGCCATTTCATGGCACCCCCCTTGGGACAATTAGATACTTGGTTGTCTCCTATTGCAACTTCTCGAACTTGAAGCCTATGGTTTAATGTTTTGAGTATCGATTATGATTGATTTGAATGTACCTTAAAGTTTTCAATATCCTCATCCTGGGTGCATCCTGTCGCCCCTTTAATTCGTCTTGATCAGGAATGGTTGTTGTCTAGTTAATCTCAGAAGAGTATTGTTGTCTGCTTATGGGTTCTAGTCGACAAAGGTGGCTTTCTTCTCACCTTGTTTCGTTAGGGAATGGGTCTGGACAAAGTTGATGCTCACAATGTATTTAGGGTCAATCTACCTAAGCTACTTGGTGGACGGTATCATCTGCTTTTGATTAGATTGTTGAAATGTGGATAAAGTACATCATTTGGTCACTGATTCTTCAGATAGTTAATTGTGGATTTCAAGAAGCATTCACTTTGAGCATTATGGATGAGATTCTAAAAGATGATTCATGTTCACCATTTATCACGCTCATTCATCGTTTTGTCACCTATTGCGTTGAGCTGCTGCTAGTTGCAAAGTAGTGCGTGAAATTCCCTGTGCTTGTTATATCACTATCCACATTACGTTAGTATTCTGAAAAATTTAGCGAGGGCACATCTTGATGTTGTTCTCATTTAATAGTTAGGGGAAGTTATGAAAATATGATCCTTTTTGTGGCCTTTAGGTGTCCCATGGACAGAAGAGGAGCATCGGCTTTTCTTAATTGGTCTGCAGAAGTTGGGGAAAGGAGATTGGCGTGGCATAGCTCGCAACTTTGTGGTTTCTAGGACCCCAACCCAAGTTGCAAGCCATGCTCAGAAGCATTTCATCCGGCAGAGCAATGCTTCAAGGAGGAAGAGAAGATCCAGCCTGTTTGACATGGTTCCAGATATGGTTGGTTTTTCTCATCTTATGTCACATTTATGTCTGCTCTTTAGTCTATGTGCATGGATCAACCATAAACTGCCGATGTTCAGTACAACACATTTACAGAATCTTCGTGCATAAACGATATCAGGAAATTGGTCTCACCACCCGTGATATGATTGCTTTTTACACTTCTGAACATGATATCAGGAGAAGTACAAGATTAGGTTTATACTTCTGTTTCTTGTCTGGTTATGGTGAACAACTCTTTCCTGTGAGGCTTTGGTCTTGGAAAGACATTCCGTATTCCATTCATTGTTGTGCTTCGACCCTGTCCATGAGAATGCTTGGACAGTGGACACTAGTATTTAGTCAGTTGTCAAAAAAAAAAAAGTATTTGGATATGCTATGTCGGTCTTTTGCTTGGTTAACACCTTGAGATGGGTGCTTTATAGATTGATTTTGAGGCCCGATTGGTCATTTTTATGGGATCAGGTGATCTCATAAGATGACTGGAATAGGTCAAGTGATTCCTTCTCTTCTGGTATGCTTCATAGGTTAAAGATCCTCAGCCCGTGCAAGAAGAATGTGAAGTCCAGTCATCACAAGCAAGTGAAACTGATAAAGCAGATGCAATACCCTCATTGGATCTCTCTCTCAAGTCCGAATATGAACCCATGGAAACTGCATCTCCTGAGCCAGTGGCAGAACCTGACAAAAGCGAGATGGGGTCTAATGGTCCGGAAGAAAACCTTGCAGGTCCAAATGAATTCATGCCGATTATCCCAACTGCTAGTGAATATCCTTCGTTTATTCCTGGATTCTTCCCAGCTTATGTGCCGGTTCCCTATTCATTCTGGCCTGCGAACAATCTTCCTCACCAAGAAGCACTGGTCCCGGAGACATCTCAACATCAGGTACTACGACCCGTGCCCATCTTACCAAAGGAACCTGTTAACGTAGACGAACTTGTTGGCATCACTCACCTTAGTCTGGGAGAGTCCGAGAGGAGCCAGAGAGAGCCTTCGCCGCTCTCCCTCAAACTAGTAGGAGAGCCCTCCAGGCAGTCGGCATTTCATGCCAATGCCCCCGTGGCCACGCCGGAACTGAGCAAGGGCAAGGGCAGTCCTATTCAGGCAGTTTAATTGAGCAGAAGGAAGCACTCTCTCCACCAGTATTTGGGTCGTTCTCTCTTTTACTTTGATCAATTTTCTGTTGTATCCATGTCTTGTCCTCTTAGTATCCTAGTTTATTATATAGTAAATAGTCTGATGGTGTCTGCTTCAATTATATTCGTTCCTAATTGTAAACAGTCGGAAAGTATCAATAAATTTTCCTCTAGTCCTTCCAAGAATCTGTTTCAACAAGTTACTGTCTGGTCGGGTTCTTAACCTCTGATCCTCCTGTTGTTATTGACTAACCTGACTTTGAGCGAAGTAAGACCAGAAAGTTAGCAAAGCTCCTCCTAAGACGCTTGCGAGCTCGTCTAAGTGCTTGTTGGTCCGGGATTGTATGTTGTCTGAAGCTTTACCAAGACAGGAAGGAACGAGAGCAGTGGACAAAGGCTGCCAGTAGTGGGGCTGCTGCTCTCAATTATGTGTGCAAAAGAAAAGAGAATTGTGATTTTCACGTGGGGATCCACAAGTTTTCAAGATTATTCTCACTAAGTGAAATATTCTTGATCAGGAGACAGGTGTTCTTCTCAGACGAAAGGTCCACCCCGCAACTAATTCTCTCTCGGATTCTTTGCTGGCGTCTTCAACAAGAAGTTCTTCGGCTTCCTTGAGGTGTAAGTTACGCTTAAGGTGCCAAGAGATTGCAGAAAACAAATGCCATTTGTTCTATGCATTATCATAGCTTCATTGACAAATTAGCACAACTCCTCTTAACAAGAGACGACTATTAATCAAATAACAACACTTAACAAATCCCAATATCGTATAAATGGAACCGAATGCAGGCAAAGTTCGGATGAACTGAAAGAATCCAAATGGATACAATCTTACACCCTCGGGCAAGCTAGCTGCTACTGATCAGTAGTGTACAGAGTGTGAAGATTCCTAACAATCTTACATCATTTGTAATACATATTTAACTTTATTTGTTACAAATGATTCGAATTCTAGATTAATATTTGTTTAAAAAAAAATCTCAGTAGAGATAGAACACGTTTGAACTTGTAATATGAGACAAACTAAGTAATACTCCAAAGAAGGAAAACATGCACAACCACAACACGAAGGCCAAGATTTCATTTATCATGGCATGCTTGTTCTCTTTCTATCTCGTCACTTGGCTATGGAATAGGGGAATAAAGGGAGAATCTCGTCATATGGGAGCAAGCATTTCTCCAATCTAATCAAATCAATCTTTGTAAAAAATCTGCAGCTAGGGAGGGAGAACCGAGAGATCATTATTCCCTGCCTCCTCTGCGATTCTTGTGTCAATCATTTAGTTAGGATTCTTGATTTCTTTCTATTCTTGTTCTGTTTTAGTCTTTTCCTCTTCTGGTTACATTATAGATTCTCCTTCTCTTTTGATTTCTCAATATACCCACTATGGTTATTATATCATCTACATGAGATCCGTGTTGACGTGGCGGGTTCTTATTGACAGAGAACCTGTTCTTTCCCTAACATGTACACCAAGTCGCGTGTGAGGATTCACAACTTGAACTTGCGTCAATTCACTTGCGTGGTACGTCGTGATTGAGCTGAGTAGTTTTTTGCCATATGTTTTTTAAATGATTTTTCAGAATTTTTTTACAAAAAATTGAAAATTCTTTTTAACATTTTGCACCATTATGTTCAAATATTTTTTTAAGTTTTGAAAAATTTTAGAAAATTATTTTTATCCAACAATCTAATTTATGTGGTTTAGATTGAGTCACAAAATTTATGTAGCAAAAAAGCATTTCAGAATTTTATAAATGAAGGTCATTCTCAATTATCTTTTCTTATCAATTCACAAACCATCCTCTCATATTTTTATAATCATCTTTATTATATTTAATCACACATGAAATATTTTACCTTATGTTTAGAATCAAATAGTAGATGCAATTCTGATTCAAAAAAAATTTTGCTAAACTATTTGCAACAATATCAAAATGAAATCGATTATACACGTTATGGTCTCAAAGAAGAAAAAGTAAATTAATAGTGTTGAGCAAGAGGTCTCAACTCCAAGTCAAATGCGTATATGAGAATGTTCAATAAAGCTAATCTCGTGAGACTACTATGGGTTGTGGAACATCGTGGATTTTTGGGCATAATTGATAGTATTGATTACATGCAATAGAAGTAATTAATTGTCCATTCGCATCGATTGGACAATATATTATAAGAAGTGAGACGATAATAATCATATTGAAAGCAGTTGTGTCATATGATCTATGTATTTGACATGCCTTCTTTAGAATATCCGATAAGTATAATGATATAAATATTTTAGATACATATCTTATTTTATATAATGTATTAAAAAGATAAGTACCCACAATGAGTTACACTGTCAACGTCACACCACATGTAGAGAGTTACTATATTATCTAACAAATGAGATATGTCCATAATGATAGTGGAGAATGAACATGGAGCATATGACTTTTGTCCACTAAAAGAATTTCTCAATGACATCCTCTGCAGCACCATGTCGCCAACATGGGTTTATATACTCAATGCATCTCATCCCTAACAAATTATATGAGGATTAAAAGAAATGTTCACAATAGAAAAATTCATATCGCTCTACGAGAATATTATATTAGGAAAAAGTTTAGTAGGCATAATTAATTATGTAATTTAGTATTATTTATGTATTTCTTTAGTTTGTGTAGTTGATTATATAATTTGCAATCTACATATTTGTAATTCTAATTATTTAAAAATAATCTTGTATTGCAAAAAAAATCTTATTTTGGTTGGTTCGAAATTAATTTTCATGTTTTTAAATTTGTTCGAAATCATATTCGAGTTTGAGACAATAATTGTATTTAATAAAAGAAATACAACTGACATAAAACTAATGTGAAGTTAATGTCGCAAAATCTATGCTGTGAAGGGTTTGTTTGGTATAGCTGATCAAATTCAGCTGTTAACTGTTAACTGACCAGTTGTCCGCTGATGGTATTCAGTTGATATTCAATTTTTAAAAAGTGTTTGGTAAATTACAAATGCATGTTGCTGTTGAATTCTGGAATTACTTATAATGACATTAGACTACTGAATTTCGTTCTTTTAATTTCAACAAAATATTAACCAAAAACATAAAAAAATAATTTCATTCACAGACTTATTTAAAAAAATATTTGACTCAACAAATCAATTTTACTTGGTCCTTATCCTCAATAATGGTTAAAGTCCTAACACAGGAATTGTTAAAAAAATAATTAACTCAATAAATTAATTTTATCTTATCTTATCCTCATCTAATTTTTTAGATTTTTCAAGTAGAAAAACAAATAGAAATAAAAAAAATACTAAATTCAAAAAAATAGAAAAAATTAATTTAAGTTAAGATTTTCAAATAGATTTGTGAATTATAAAATAGTGTATTATGATAATTTGATAATATAAAAACTAACAGCTGAATTGATCAGTTATAAATTTTAGCTATTGAAAAAATCAGATGTTGGGTTTCAACAACTACTTTTATTCACCAAACACCAAAAAATCAGCTAATAACATCAGCCAACCACTAATTCTTAACAGACAAACCAAACACTCACAAAGAAAAACTGAAATTGAGAATCACGAACTGACTTAGATCAAAGAGAACAGTAGAAACGAGTTTATCGTTGTGGATGGTATTAATCATTAGTTATTAATGCTCCATGATTCTCTCTTAAAATGTTTTTGAAATATATTAAATTAAAATAATTATCGGATATCAAAATCTAGTTAAGGCAAATTTAGATTTAGTATATATAAAAATGGATAAAATCAGATTGCAATCATTGAACCAATAAACTAATATTACATCATATCATAATATTAAATTAACTGAATAATTCATGTTGATGCGAGACAAGGGCGAGCATGAATATTTAGAGTCGTTTCTGCAAATCATAACTTTTAGGGAAAAGTACAATTTTAGTACCCGTGGTTTCGCACCTTTTGACATATGATCCTGTACTTCAAAAACGACTAAAAAAGTCCTGACGTTAGCTTCGGAGTATCACTTTCAGTCCTCCGAACCTAAATTCGTTCCGAACCTATGAAAAATTTCTTTTTCATCCCTTTTTTTTATATTTTAGTCCCAAATCCCAAATTTTTTTCAATTATATTTATTATATCCTAAATTCATCCATAACCTATGGAATTCCGGAAATACCCCTCACCCGCTTCTGAATTTCAAAAAACGCTCAACATCAAAGTCGTAGATCTAGGTCTTACGGATCCTCTCGTTTTAGAATCGCTCGATTCGGAATATGTATACGAAAGTTATGATATTTCTACTGAAAGTCGACAAACTAAGCCTATCAATCCTAACACGTCACCTCTCCACCACCGCCCTCTCTTTCTCTCGATCGCCTCCCATATCCCACTCTCTTCTTCTTCTTCCCCTCGTCTCTTGTGAGGCGAGGTGTTACGACCCTCGCTAAATTTGTATTTGTCGTGATTATTTGGTCCAACCATTGGTTATTTTGTTTCGATCGGTGTTCGAATCGTTTTATTGAATTCGTCGACTTTTGGGGGAATATGTGTAACTTTTTCATGTGAACTCCGATTTAGATGATTTCAAGTCGGATAGGTTCGCAACACATTCGTCTACGACATTTGTATTGTGAGTTTTGTGATTTGAGCCTTGCATTTTTGAGTTTCATGTGATTTCGGTTGGTATTAGGATTGATAGGCTTAGTTTGTCGATTTTCGGTAGAAATATCATAACTTTTGCATATATACTCCGAATCGAGCGATTCCAAAATGAGAGGATTCGTAAGATCTAGATCTACGACTTTGATGTTGAGCATTTGGTGAAATTTGGAAGCGGGTGAGGGGTATTTCCGGAATTCCATAGGTTTTGGACGAATTTAGGATATAATAAATATAATTGAAAAAAAATTTGGGATTTGGGACTAAAATGTAAAAAGAACGGGATGAAAAAGAAATTTTCCATAGGTTCGGGACGAATTTAGGTTCGGAGGACTAAAAGTGATACTCCGAAGCTAACGTCAGGACTTTTTTAGTCGTTTTTGAAGTACAAGATCATATATCAAAAAGCGCGAAACCACAGGTACTAAAATTGTACTTTTCCCTAACTTTTATATTGGTAAGATGTAAAACAAAGAAAGATTAGCCTATAGCAACGCTGGACGCATGAAATTACAATGCTCTGCATCATCCAACGTAAGACAGAAAACATCAGATCTATGTGGGAGAGAAGACAATCTTGGCTAACCCTAGCCTAGGGCAGCACTAGGAGAGGAGAAGGTATTGACTTGTTAAAGAGTATGCTCAACTTTTGTTTCGTGAAGTCAATTCCTGCTTGGCATCAGTGTTTTTGGCTGTTCCCCCTCCATTCATCATATACTACACGATATCTATCACCAAATAATAAGTCAGATCAAAGAGCATAATTTTAACTAAAAAAATTCGATAGCTACACGATGGCATCGGTGTTTTTGGCTGTTCCTCTTTCGTTTAAACGTGTTAAATATTTATTAAGAAAATTATTTCGAATCTAAAAAATCATATATTTTAACATGAAATAGTTGGCCTATTTTATATTCAAATGTCATGTGGTACCAGCCAAAAAAAAAACTATTATATTACGCTAGCTGATCTAGAAATTGAAGGGCAGCCTTGGCTAGAATTGGATCCTATCACGTAGAATCTGCCGATGCTTAATTTGTTATTCTATTCTTTTAACCAGGGGGTGGAAACTGGAACATGCATCAGTGGAACAATACCGATGAATTGTCCAATCCGTTGCTTTTCTTTGATAGGTAAGTATTTCATCAATTACTATATATACATATTGCCTAATCTGTTGTTAACCAATATTAAAACATCAGTGATGTTTATTGTTGAGGGGGTTATAATTTAATATTATGATTATAACTGTTACTGGAAAATCAAATTCATATGATGCTTGAGTTGTCCATATTGATCCATTGACGTAGAAACAATGAATTCATATCTAATTTCGTCTTCAACAGATAGGAGACAATTCTGTTCTATTATAATTTTTATATCCAATTTTGAATTTCAAGGTAATGAATTAATTTAATTCATAGAAATAAGTAAACAACATTTGCAACTAACAACACAAGAATCTGAACCTCGGGGTAACAAATTCTTAGGGGAGGGAGATTGTGGAAAAGATGATTCTGACATTGGTAAGAATCTATACTCCAGCCGTAAACAAATAATTAAACCATATATTCTGCAATAGGCATATCTGATGAGTTTGATTAAAAGGTGATTAGATGTACAAAAGCTTGTCCGTACACCAATCCTAGGTCTTTTCATGGAATAAACGCTTGTCTCCACTTTTCGTTGTCTTGGGTCTTTTTGGTATTGCATGCGGTAATTAGTAGGGTAATTAGATACTAATCAACTTTTCAATTTTCGATGGACTAGCTAGGCATATAGTACTGAGAACCAAGTTTTAAAAGTTAAGTATGGGATCATTAAGCATTTGGAGTTTTGTTTTTGTAGGTTAACGTACACGGTTATTTGCAATTTGATGTTAAAAATTTATACTTTGAAAATTTGGTGTCTACTTGAACACACAATTTTTTTTTGTGTATTGTGACTAATACATGATTTTTTTTTCTTTGCATTAGTTAAGAAAATTGTGTATTGGTTGATTTGGATATTTTACAAATTATATTTTATAAAAGTTACTGTATAGAAAGTGATTATATTTTATAAAAGTTAATGTATAGAAAGTGATAATATTTTATCACTGGAATATTACTCTCATTTGTATTGAAAAATGTTGTGGCTTTTATAAAATATAAATTGTAAGATATTTAAACTAGTCAATACACAAATTTTTTTCGTGTATGGTACTGATCACGACACATAGAGTGTTTCACGTGGACATCAAATCCACAAAATATAATTTTTCAACATCGAATTCACAAATAATCGTACTTATTAACATAAAAAATAAGCATTTTTTTGTTGATCGACCAAGAAATTTATGAAAAGTGAAAAAGTTTTTTTTAGTGAAAATCGAACTTATGTAAATTAAAAATAAGCATAATTATTCAAACAACTCTTTCACACGATAATCATAGTGACCTTGTGACACTATGAATTGGGTTCGAATTGGGCAATTTCTAGCATGTATGAGATTAGTTATCAGGTGAGATTAGTATTAGAACCCACCATATACATTTTCATTTTGGTCACAAACAATAAGGGAGCTGACAATTACCAAGCTATATGCTGCACTAGCCAGCAAGTAGAGAATCGACTGATATTGGCATGCAAATCATATATTTTTCATTAAGATGGAATCAGAATGCTACAAATTCTTCAGATTTTGTCGTCATGTACAAGCACAATGCATCTCCTCTTCTCTATTACGCCTCTCCTTTTTTGCTGAAAGTTGTAGTAAATACTTCCTTTCCTTAGAATGTGTTTGGATAGGGAAAGTTGAAGTAAATTCAAGGGGGGTGACGCCAAGTTATCTTGTTTGGTTAAGAAAAATGTAGAGTAAGCATGAGTCATGGAAAAATATTAAATGATCAAAAAATTTAAGATTTAGGTGTTGCAAAAAATTCTCACAAATATTTAACATTAATGTATTGTCAGCAGTTCAAACTCGGGATATCTTAATTGATCTATAATTATTCTATTAGCATTTGATCTAAGTAGTTATTACTTCATCGATCTAATTTTGATCTAAGTAGTTGTTCTAGACTAAAAAATTATCACAAGTATTTAACACGAATGTGTTGTCAATAGTTCAAACTCCAGATATTTTGATTAATCTAGAACTATTCTATCATCAGTTGATCTAAGTAGTTGTTAGTTCCTCAATATAATTTTGTTCAATCATATTTTATTTTATAAAACTTAGCCTTAAACTTGTATCCGAACATAGACAACACCAATCGGCAATCGGACAAAGTAAAAAAGAGAGAATATAATTTATATTCCCTCCATGGGATCCTATATAAAGAGACATTGTCGCATTGCAATTAAACTCAAGCCATCCTTCCTATTTCACTCATTTCCCCATTGTCCTTCTCCTTTTCCCTTACTTAAGCAACATATATTCCTGTCCTTAAATCTTTTTCCAGAATGGACAGAAACAAGTTGCATAGGCAGGTTACTCATGCCAGGCAGTCCCTCTTGGATCAGGTTCCATCTCTTGCCCTATTTTGCCAACCCCTTTTAAATGTTCGGCTTCTTAATATAAGAGATTATCACATTAGTATTAGTAATTGTAATTACAATAAATCTGTTTACATATCCGTAATATTAAAATTCTGGATTGAATACTAAAATCGTAACAACCGACAAAATTTCAGGGGTTTCTTGATAGAGAGCAATTTCTCCAGCTCGAGGAACTTCAAGATGACGCCAACCCCAACTTCGTGGAGGAAATTGTCACATCTTACTACAGAGATTCCACTAGGTTACTTCTCAACATCGAGCAAACAGTGTGAGCTTCCACTCTCCAATGCCTATTCTTGTACTAGAACACATTTTTTTGGCGATTCTTTAATAAATATTTAATTATAGGGAGAAGAATCCTCCCGATTTCATGAAGCTGGATGGACTGATGCACCAGTTTACGGGAAGTAGCTCCAGGTAATTATAATTCATTTAAAACAAACCCACAACCCCATGCAGCTAATAAATATGGTACTATTGTCTATTTGAACTCATCAAGTACAACATTTTCACGAGGTTTATGTTAAAATTTTTATAAGGAGACAAAAACTTTAGACATAAAATTTTCACAATTATCAATACATTCATCATATTTACAATTGACAATGATGTAGTCTGGTTAATGAACCATGTAACGTAACGAATATTTGTTTCGTTTGAAAGTATCATAGTATATTCTTTGTTGGATTTAACCCAAACAATCGTGTTTAATATATTTGTTTTCTTTTTGGGTGTGAAGTATTGGAGCCAAAAAGGTGAAAGCTGAGTGCAATCTCCTAAGGGAATATTGCAGGGCAGGAAATGGAGAAGGGTATTTAATCCCCCACCTTATTTTTTCCCTAGGATCCATCACCTTCATGGGAGGGACTAAATATATTATTTGTTACACCTGTTTTCCGCACTTATGTCCTCGCGAATTTTATTATATGGTAAATATACACATCTTTTTCAGTACATACAAACATTTTTATACAAGAATGGTACCATGCATCTATGAACACATGATATTTTTTTATAAGTAAATTATATTTATAAAAAATTGCAAAAATGACAATATATTACATTCTTTATTATTTAGCTATTGGTGCTCGGAAGCACATGTCATTGGGAAAACATGCCGTATTAATATAACATTCGTAATAAGCGTCGCAATCACCGGTCCCTATGCATAGTATGAACAATTAGTATTAACAAAACCATTTATATACGGAGTTCAAACTCAAATGAGTGACTAAATTGATCAAAATTTTTGAAAAAAATTAAAATTTTTAAAAGATTTTAGTTCCCGCTAAACACACTAGTATTTTTTCCTTTGTATCACTTTGTATTTTCTAGCAGTTATGTTGATATGGTGTTCAATGAAAATATATTTTTTGAAATAATAAGACCACGCATTTAGCCATTTTAATAAAATCTCTGATTAATGTCGTCTAAGCAGCTGCATGAGGACATTCCAGCAGCTGAAGAAGGAACATGCAACACTTAGGAAGAGGCTTGAGGCCTATTTTCAGGTGATTATTATCTTCCGGATTATCTAGAAATTCAACTATATTCTCTAGATTGTCAGGAAACTTATATCACATATCACATATTAATATTAAATATTCATTTTCTTATGGTTGTTCACATATTTTTTTGCAGCTTGCAAGGCAAGTTGGGCCTTTTGAGTCAGCCTCTCGGCCCAAGTAGGAAGGCTGTGGACACATAAAATGGCCTTAGCCCATCCAAATTTACCTATCTCGAGGGTTTAGGAATATATCAGTAGAGGGCTTTTGTACCCAATATTAAAGGATAACGTAGTTATGTCATGCATGTATTTTGTTCCTAGTATGGAGTTATGTGTTTAGGACACTTTGGTTACCACTGATTGGAAATCAGGCATCATACTATAGATATCTTTGGTTAACCTACAAATCTAGACCTCTTGAAATGCTCATTTTTCTTGGCCATGATTTAAACCAAGAGCAGATTTTGATATACCATTTATCAATCGTCTAAAATTTTGAAACATGCTTTAAATATTATTAAGACAATTATCTCATTCATAATACATAATAATGTTTGACTTATGTTGCCATTCGAATTTCTCAAAGAAAATGATTGCTTGAATAAGAGACGTCAAACTTGACATCCAAATCTCAATGGTTCAACATCAACTGTTTCCGCCAATTTGTCATTGTCTTAGATGAGATTATGAAATTTCTGGATGTTTTATCTAATTCCTGGAAAAGTTCGGAGGGAAATAAAAAGGAGATTTTCATATTAATGGAATTTTTAATCCAGTAGATTCGCATGAGCATTGCATGAACCAATAATCCAATTAATTTCAAGCATATATTAACTACTAAATGCAATGCACGTAACCAGGGAAGACACTCACCTCAAACGTTAGATGTCTGACTTTATAAAGATTAAGACTAGATCAATCTATTATTTAAAAGTTTTTTTCTTCACAGTTATGGAAATATATACCTCACATTTATTAAAAAATCGGATACCATTTTTTGCTGGTACTCATAGATGAAAAAAAATGTAAACTCAGGAGTAAAAAGTCTAAATGCATCAGACACCGATGTCGGAACTATTTCATTGTCGAGTTTAGATCGGTGTTGCGGTTATGTTCGGTTAAATGCATCAGACACCAATATATTTTATTTCAAAGAAATTTAAACTATCTGTGCGAGAGTTTCACGTAAAATCATAAATTGTGCAGTCTCGTGGACGAACGATTTCGTTAGATTGACGATACTGAAACATTTATTCGAAGTCTCAAATATTAAAAGGTCACAGTTCATTATAATTTAGGAGCGATGAGAAGGCCAATCTAAAAATAACAAAGTTCATATAACCACTACAAGAAGTACTGTTTTGTCAAGATTATGAACTTATAGTTGAAAGTAGTCGAGAGTACTTCAACAATACTACTAATAGTGGAAAATGGCCTTGTGTCTACTTTGACAGTTTTATGAAAAAAATGACACCGCCAACGAAATAGTTTGGTCTATACTATTTAATTTGGTTTTAGTTTTTTGCAATTTCAAAATTTTTTTTGTTGTGTTTTTACTGGTTTGGTCAATTTGGTACACATTCCTAATTATGATTAGAGGAAAATCAAGCACTAAACTAAAATGATCTCAATCTGGTTAAGTTTTTCACCAACGAGAAATTACTCTATAAGTATAAATGAGAAGCGAAGACTTAATTTGGAATAATACTTTGAAGGTCCAACAAAATTGATTTATAAATAAAATTAAGTTATTCATTCCTTTGGGCGGATGACCTGTCGTCGAGACTGGGAGTCTCTAAACAAGCAGTCTCTTAAACGAGAAAAAAAAAACCCACGAATAATAGAAAAAGGTCGCAGCTTTTCTCTTTCGATCTCAAATTAACCCACGAACTCTAAACTCCTTCCCTCCTCCGGCCCGACGTCGCCCTCTCCGGTACTTGATTTCAAGTCCTAGCTTATGGTGCAAGGAAGCGAGGAACCCAAGAAAGCTCTATCTTTTATGGGTACCCATTAGGGTTTCCTTGCAAGTTTTGTTATAGAATTAGCTCACTCTAATCAAATTTCACTGCTTTAGGATTTGGGTTTATCCCAATTTTGATAAAGTTTCAATCTTTGATATAATTTAGCTGGGAATTAGCTTGTGTCCTTGTTTGTTATAAGAGCATAAATAATTTTTGGATTATTTGGGGAGGTGGGTTGTTCCTCCCTTTTGATTTAGATTTTGATTGCCCTAGAAAGTTTTGAACTTTGCATTGTTTTGGTTGGTTTCCTAATGGCCTCCTATAGGCCATTCCCTCCTCAACCACCACCACCTTCCAGCCAAAACCCTCTCCCCCCGCCGCCCCAGCGGCCGAGCCAGTTCTCCCAGAACTACCCTGCAATGGCGCCGCCTCCGCAGAACTACCCGCCCCAGCATTACCCTGCTCCTCCGCGGGGAGGCCCCCACCATCAGCAGTACCCTTATCAGCAACCTCCGCCGCCCCCGCCGCCTCCCGAGTCTTTGTACCCGCCACCACCTCCGCCCCCGCCGCAACAGCAGCCACCGCCACCTCCCCCTCCGTCGTCAATGTACTATCCAGGTTCGCAGTATTCGAGTTATGGACACCAGGGAATGCTGCCACCTCCTCCTCCGCCACCTTCTTCGCCCCCGCCTAGCTCTTTGGTAATGCCGCCGCCGCCCCCACCCCCTAGCTCCCCTCCACCCCCTCCGCCACCAAAGGAGAGCGGGGCAGGAAGGGACAGAGAACGAATTAGGGATAGAGATGTTGCCCCTAGGGAGAGGAGGGATCATGTGGAAGGGTATTCTCGACAACATCACCAACATAAGCCTCCTGCACTATCTTTGCCCGGGAAGAAGGTGAATGGACCTCCGGGGAGGGTGGAGACCGAGGATGAAAGACGGTTACGTAAGAAGAGGGAGTATGAGAAGCAGAGGCAAGAGGAGAAGCAAAAACAGCATTTTAAGGAGAAGGCTGCCCTAATGATGGCTTCTAATAAGGGCCACGGTTCTGTCCTTGGTTCCCGAATGGGCGATCGGAGGGCTTCTCCCTTGCTTACGGGGGAGAGGGTTGAGAATAGGTTGAAGAAGCCAACGACATTCCTCTGCAAATTGAAGTGAGTATGTCCTATTAAATGCTGTCACGGTGTTGGTTTAATTTTTCGATTCGAGCATGACGTGGATACTAAATGTTTAACCACCTTGTTGTGTTTTGGCACAACTTTCTAAGAGTTGCTCTATTTTGCTCGTGTTGACCTTTTCGGTTAAAGCTGCGACGCTGTAACTAACACCTACTTTCTCTTGCTGAAGATTTCGTAATGAGCTCCCAGATCCAAGTGCACAGCCGAAGCTTATGTCCCTGAAGCGAGATAAAGATCGGTATACCAAATTCAGATGTCACTGCTTAATTTACTTTCTGAATAAATGCAGCGATTTTGAAACATCTGTTATGCAGTTTTACAAGATACACAATCACATCTCTGGAAAAAACGTACAAGCCACAACTCTATGTTGAGCCAGATCTGGGGGTACCGCTTGATCTTCTTGATCTCAGTGTATACAAGTATGGTTTCCCAAACCCTTAGGTTTATCATTTAATTAAATTCTCAACAAAAATTTGATTATCACCTGTCTCCTTTCATTCGATCCCTGCAAATGCAGTCGTCCGAGTGTTAGGCTGCCCCTTGATCCTGAAGATGAGGAGCTCCTGCGTGATGATGAAGTTGTTACCCCTGTAAAGAGAGAAGGTATAAAAAGAAAAGAACGACCGACAGACAAAGGCGTTTCTTGGTTGGTAAAAACGCAGTACATATCTCCCCTTAGCGTGGAATCAACCAAACAGGTATGCCAAAGCACTTGTCTGTAGTATTCTTTTGATGAGATGGTGAAGTAACGAAATGATGTTTTTCGTAGTCTCTAACTGAAAAACAAGCAAAAGACCTGCGAGAAATGAAGGGAGGTCGTAACCCTCTGGCGGATCGGAATGACAGGTACAAACTTATATTTAGTGAACTAAATTATGGGACTTTTCCGAAAACTGTGTGATTAATGCCTTACCTTTTCAGGGAGAGGCAAATCAAGGAAATCGAGGCAATGTTTCGGGCATGCAAGCAACCTCCTGTGCACGCAACCAACAAAAGATTGAAGGCCGTTGAGGTCATGCCTCTGCTACCAGATTTCGATAGGTACGATCCTATTTGCTGATTTCGTGATATGCTTGAGTTTGCTTGGTACACTGTCACTGGGGGAGAGGAGCAATGGTATAGCTTGTATTTTCTGCCCAGTTGCATCTAGGTTTAGCTTAGGTTTCTTTTCACCAGAGTGCCGGTGGTTTGATGATGAACACTGAAGTTGATTACTGAATATTGAATCAGGTACGACGACAAATTTGTCACGGTAACATTTGATAATGCACCTACTGCTGCTTCAGCAAGCTACAGCAAGTTGAGTCGGTCTGTTCGTGAAGACTGTGAATCAAAGGTAAGAGGTCAAATAGATATTTGGTCGTTTTCTCTGAAGTCTACTTGCAATATGTGTCATGTTGATTAATGGCAACTTCGTAAAATTGATGGTGCAACAGAAAGTGAGGAACACATAAGTGGACATTAGCATTTGTAGCATTAAGCTATGTTTTGATTATAAGGAGTTGAATTTCCATGTTGAGCAGTGTTGCAGCATGAAAAATGGTTCCTTATAGGTTAATTACTATCATTAAGTGTATTGGTCCTGGAGTATCTCTTATAGTTCGACGTCTTCTTTTTGCCTCATGTTAACTGCGACCGTCATTTCAAGAGCTCATTTATGGACGGTTATTTCAGGCTGTTATGAAAGCTTGTGTCGCAACGGGCTCAGACTCTGCCAACCCTGAGCAGTTTTTGGCATACATGGTCCCTGTTCCCAACGAGGTAGATGCTTCAGCTTTGCTCGAGTTAGTTTCTGCTTATTCAAATTTGGATCGTCTTTTATCCACTCTCAATAATTTTCAACTTTTAGCTTTTGCACTTGTTCCTTTATGTCTTTACTTTATTACGCCTAATTCATCCACTTGCTGTTATGGTGGCAGCTTTCAAAAGACATTTATGATGAAAGCGAGGATATATCGTATTCCTGGATTCGTGAATACCACTGGGATGTGAGTGATCTCAACTTTCCTTCTGTTACTTGTTCCGTCCCCGTCTTGACCACTTGTGTTAAAATGTTTTCTATCTGTCGACAGGTGCGAGGTGACGATGCCAATGATCCGACAACGTTTCTTGTTTCTTTTGATGAAGCTCAAGCTCGTTATCTGGTATGTAGTTGAAAAATCTTACCGTGGTTGCCCCTAACAAATGATCTGTAGGATGAATGAGAAAAAAGTTGCTGATCTTTTGCATTGTTTCCGATGTTTTGCAGCCTCTTCCCACTAAGGTCAGTTTAAAGAATAAGAGAGCTAGAGAGGGAAGAGCAGGTGACGAAGTTGAACATTTCCCTGCCCCAGCCAGAGTGACATTGAGGAATAGACCAACAGCTGCTACTTTTGAACTAAAGGACTTTGGGGTATGATCATTGTTTCTTTTTTGCGTCTTTTAACTTGTTAGATCGTTGAACATGTTCTGTATGATGCATGGTCGCATGTTGCCTTCAGGCTAATTCAAACAAGGGCGGTGCTTCGAGTTCAAGAATGGGTAAGATGGACGATGATGACGATGACGACGACGACGACGATGACGACGGTCTGGGCAGACATCACAGGAGCCTTCACAGGGATACCGACCATTCTAGCGCTGCTGAAGATGACATGTCCGAATAACTTATCTGAGGAAGACGCTGTGAAGGACCAAGTAAACGACCCGATACTCGCACAAGATGATGAATAAGCCTGCAGCAGCAAAGGTCACCGACAATTTTCGTTGCCAACCAACCATTTAGACACCCATAGCAGACTGTAACTCGTAGCCAAATACAGTGTACAAGATAAGAGGGAGTATGTACATCAGTCGAGACATGCTGTAGAATGCTCAAGGTTAAAACATTATAGATTTTTAGATTCTCCTATTCATTATAGACATGATCAACCCCATGTGTGAGTACATTCGGTAAAAGAGCTCATTTAAGTAGGAGCTGATCAATTGATCGTTTTAGTTAATTTCTGCTCCAATTATTATTCGTCTCCAGCGAATGGACCGATCTGCTCGCTTTCACCATCGGGTTCATAATGAATGAAGTAAAGGCAATTGTGTTGAATCTTCTGCTTCCGTAGGACTTTGTAACAATTTCTTGTTTCAATTTTGTCCGTGTTGGCGCTTAATGAGCCATGCACTTTTCTCAAGGTTACATACTTCTCCTAACCATAAAAATGCCATGCTTCCAAGGATTCAATATATATATGTTCGTCAATCCATTAACATGGTAATTTTCAGTCAGTGAACACAACCCAACTGTTGTTTGCTAGTTACATGGTTGAGTAGGAAAATATTATCGACACGAACGCATCATATACAAATCCGAGAACACGTAAAACTAGCAGGACAGTTGTGTTAGAGTTGTGGCATCGCCGGTTAGAGGACTGCCCTCCTGAGAAAAGCTCAGCTGTGTTACAAGTGGAGAGCCCCTGATGCAATTGATGCCCTGGTTGGAGAATCAACAGCAAGAAACACATAAGCAGGCATAGGCACATAGTGAACTACTGAACAAGCATGTTGATACAAGTTACTATGGCATCACTTCAAGGGCTGACCAAGCATGACGACACTTCACTGCTTCTAGACGAACTGCCCTCTTCGGATCATCAAGGGCTTTCAAGGTGGCCTGTATTACCTGACATTTGCCATAACAATGATTTCAATATATCATAAGCAGAGTGATGATTATAGATGGACCAGAAAGAAGTCATGTCCTGAGCAAGATACAGCGGGAGAAAAACAAATAAAAAACCTGGAGCCGCATGGGGTAAATCGTTGTGTAAGGAAGATTTGAGATTGCGCCTAGACATTGAACTGCAGTTTCCCGAACGACCTGAATGTGTTGCAGGACACCACTCATTATCCTAAACTTTCACGTATTAGTTCTAACATGAAGCAGAATGACTCGTTTAGTCATCTTTCTACTCCGTTTTTTCATTTTTCTCAGAACAAATTGTCTCACATATTCATCAGTATTCTCATTCTTACATTTTCCGCAGGAAAGAGTGGGAAACAAAGACCAGATCAGTGACATTGATACTGGAAAGAATTTCAAGGCAGTTGTGATGAAACATAAATAATAATAATCAGTCAACTGTTTGTACTTGGGGAGATTTTACCATCATGTGAGGGTAGCTGACAAGCCTGATCACACCATCAACAATAATGCGAGCATTCTCTGTCGCGGCTTCTTGTCCTGCTTGTAATTTAAAAACTGTACATATTAATAAACTAAAAAAACAAAAAGCTGCAGAAATGAGGAAAATTTGCAAGCTGTGGGTGGAGGATTTACAATCTATTACCATTTTTATCTGTCAGTATTCCTGACAAGACTAGCAGCAGACTGTATATAATGTCCTTGTCCACAAAGTCCTTGCTCAACATCTTTAAGGAATCAACCAACAGTGGGATTAACTGGAACAAGCCATGCAATTGACCTTCACAAATAAGTACGAGGAATGCAGAGATCAACAAATTATAATTCTATGGTGTTTGCGCTTAGAAACAAACCTTCTTTGCATCATTCAAGAAAGCAGTCAGCGGAGTCTCGGAAATAATATGTGCAAAGGCTCTGCAGAGCACAGATCTGTCAAAAGAATGCATTTTCACTTATTGACAGAGAACAGACAGAAGAACTTTTTCAAGGCATGCCATAAATATAGTGTGTTAGAATATCAGCATACCTCGTGAACGGTGAATCAGATTTGATTATCAAAGGCTGAAGGATGGGCATCACAGTAGAGAAAAATCGTTGCTTATATAGCGGCCGTAACACAGAATGGAATTTTCGGTTCAAACAAATTTCAGAATCGCTCATAAGTATATGAAATGCATCTGCTGCACTTTTCACCATGGACAGATGCATACCATCCTTATTGTCCGATGAAAATGCTTCCAAGGGCAAGCAATTTCTTCCATTTGACAATATGCACTCTAGGAAGACCATGGTTATGTCTCGAATTCTTTCATGACCTCGCATAAGAAGACCTTTCCCGATCCATGCTAACCCAAAAATTGCACGGGTTTGAAGCAATTCATTTTTTCCGCTACAGAATATGCTTGCAAGATTCATACTGTTCCCGTTGCTGGTGATGTCCAATACTTCAATAGGAGGACCCAGATGGATACTCCAAAAAGTTAAATCAAACAATATTTCCATAGCTTCTTCAAGGGTACAGTTAACCGAAGCCTGACTTTGACTGGACTTGGGCTCCAATTTGTTTACAAAAGAGCCCAACGCCTGAGCTGCAATAGTATGACCCTGCATGAAAGTGCACATAAAAAGGCACAGCACCAGCCTTATGTTTGGAACTTGTGTTTGGGGACGTAGTGCTATAATCACTGAGGCAAACAAAGATTGAACCCATTCATCTCTGCTGATAGACAAATGCGTCTCTTCGTTAAGATCCGTAGCTCGCAATCCCTCTGGGAAGCTGGATAAATACTCCTTGAGTGATGGGGACATCCTTGCAAAAAGGACATTATATGCCTTGTAAACTATGGCGTTCTGGCGTTCTACTGAGAAAGAAGCCACAGCAAGCTTCATCAATTTCATTGTTGCATCCAGAACATCCTGGAAATTGAAAGCAGCAGTCAGATATCCCTTTCAACTGATAACCAAGGTATATAACCATTTAACATCTGTAACTTATCCAGGTTTTTAGGTTCGTAATATCTAAAATGCTACAACTGACAAGAATAGAACTAGGGAAAATGAAAATGGATAATTACTTTCTCATGAAGCTGAACAGAAAAATTCTCGCACTTCTCAACTTTGTTCCATATGCTATCCACAAGTTGCAATAGGGCTTCTTCAAGACCTTCATTTTGCTGAAACCTGTTACAGATGAGGAGAAAAGTTTGTTATTAGAGCGAGATCATTGCCAACCACATAAAGACACCAGCACAGTAAATGCAATTGAAAAAACTAATGGATGCACAGCAGCATCAAATACACCAGTTGTCCTTCTAGAACATTTTCCTTCAAAATTATTCCTCATTTTAGAGGTGGAATATGCTGTCAATTTAGAGCTAGGCCAACTAAGATATGTGGTAGTTTTGGACTAAAAAAATGTTGCCACCTGCTGAAGAAAATTAATACAAATCTCTTAGCTAGCTACAAGAAAAGTGGTTAGATTGCTAGCTTTCGAGCATGTTCAGTGCCAAAACATTGAGCAAATTAGTGGCAATGAGCATTGGAAAGTGTTACGGTGCACTGTAATCATCATGAGCTGTTATGCAAGAGGAACAAAGAGGCTAAAAAGATAGTGGAACTTTGTACCATGGAACCAACTTATCAGAATAGCATTTTAAAAGCTGGAGCAGTGCTTTACTCGACTTGGTGTTACCATGGACCTGGTCCAACAGAAAAGAAAATAGTATCATAAGATAGAACTTCAAAATGCAGCACTCCATAACGCTAGCGATAGTATATCATCTGGGCCACTTACAAAAAGCTCCTCGAGATAGGTGAGTATAACTTCCTCCACAACTTGAACGATTTTCAGCATGTAACTCAGCCCACTTGCACCAATGTTGGATAACGCTTCCAGCTTGAGTGAAAATGGCATGGAGGACTTGCCCGATGATATAAATGAAAGAACTGCTTCAAGGACTATAGAGTTGTAGCTCATTGCCTTCTCAGAGTCATTACATTTATGAATAAATGAGCCAATATTCATCAGTGCTTTCAATGCCAGTTTCCATGACGGTTTCTCGTAATCCACAGAAATAATTGCTACAAGTGTCATTAGAATACTATCGAATGTCAACTTGGGAATCAATGAGTAGCCTCCAGGAAATGTAGCCAGAATTTGCAAACCCTTCACTGCATAACAATTCCACAGTAAACAGGAGCCTTTCAGGACTTCTAATCTTTAGTTCAGGAATTATCCCCAAAAAATAACTAGAAAGAAAGCAACTTCAAAGACATGTCTATTTGTAAAGTATAGACCTGAATCACAGCAAAGACCGAGATATTCATGACAAGATACATTCAACACCGGAGCCATAAGTCCTCCAAGCTAAGTAAACTTTGCAACATGTAAAGAGCTATAGCTCATACCTCCAAGATATATATCGACGTCCTCGGCAGGTTCCTGACAAGTAGTTGAAAAGTTTGATTGGAAAATCTTCAATAACGAAGCATGAAAGCGCTGAAGCAAGATGCACCAAGTCATATCAGTGGAGATGCCAACGGGTTTTATATCTCCAGAACCTGTGCACAAATCTCTGCATGCTCTAAGAAGTTCAGTGCAGAGGAGCAGAGGTCCGCATGGGGCTCTTCTCATCACACCATTGTCAATTGAGTACCCTAAAGTCTCCATCAAGCTTGGTAGAAAAGTTTCAAATGCTCGATTGCATGAGGCAACACAAGACTTTGCTGAAACATAAAATATTTGACAAACAACTTGGAGTTCCTTCTTAGACTGAATAGGGAATTCACTGTAGCTCCTGGGAGTTTTAATCTTCACTAAAATCATCCTCATATCTTCATCTTCAACAATTAATTTTAAATATAAATCTGTGTTCTGTATAATAACACTTTCCAGAAGTATCAGAGCTTCACGAACTATTTCATTTTCCTCAAAACATGATCCATCCAGAAATTCTGGGGTGAAGAAGGATGAAGCCAGATCATTTCCTGAAGCACGTAGTGCATCTTTCAAGGAAAACCAGATAACTCTAGCGTGTTTTGCCATTCTCTCAGCTCCATACTTCAACGTGCAGCAGTTCAGGAACTTCAAGGAATCAATCTATAAGAGCATATTGCAACTTAATAACAATTCATAGGCAGTGGTTTAGTAACAAATAATACATTTTTCCGAGATCTTCATAACCAAGCTAGTGGAACAAACCTTGGCAGATTGCAAAGATGATGAAAGTTTATCAAGAAGCAATGGAATAACGAATGGCTCAAAAAGTGGAGTGGCTGAAAATGCAAGCTGCAACAGAGAAAGGACGAGGGATAGGTATATTAGAGCTTTATAACTAAAAGAACCACTGGCTGTATACCATATCTGCTGAACAAACGACACACCCAATGAGCCAAGAAAAATTAATCACTGTTGAACATAATCAATTCACAGCTGAACATAATCATTTTGCTGGTGCCTAAGTCAAGTCATTTTCCAACTCTTACAAGAAAGTGGGCTCTCCTATCTGGACTTCTTAGATTAACACTCATGAAATACTAAGAAAAATATTTTTTCACAAAATTTTAGGTAACTCAAATATCTCCTTTAAGTCATACAGGTCTTGAGCAATACTATGAAGTGTAAGGATAGGGAAGAGATTGGCCATCTTTCATACAACATAAGTAAACTCTTACTTTTAAGGCATAAAATAATCTACATGAATACTGAACTAAAACACTATTTTCTAGTCTCCCCGCCAGTGTAACCCTTGACTCAAACTAGATCACACTCAGCTGAAAACAAACAAGCCATTTCAGTGTGACAAAGGAGACTTCTAAGTAACAATGCTGCGAGAAATATATTCTAAAGAAGCAAAAGTTCCAGGTAAAAACTCCACGTACCATAAGTGCTCTTGAAAGTTCATCCCTTTTTGCAACTGCCTCTTCTGGTATTGCCTGCTCATAGAAGCACAAAATACAGGCAATTCCAAATTTCAGAATTTGCAAGCAATATAAAGAGGGGCGATATTCTGTCGAATGGTTCCAGTAAGACTAGAATCAGTCTTAACCCAAATACGCAATTAAGCCTTCAACTTGCACAATTCTTTTGATTTTTAAAACAATAAACAAGATTCATTGATTTACCTCAGTAAGGCAGAAAAGTCCAAGATTAACAGTCCACTATATATTCAAGCAAGGGGAATACTGGCTTACATGAGTAAAATGTACAGGGAAGTAGGATCCCAAGGTTGAAATAAGGTCACCAGCACAACTCGAAATTGGACCACAGGGATCTGGGAAAACTTGGACCAGAATCTCCACAATGTGAAATGTCAGCATTAGGCATTGAGGATCCTTTTCATCATCAATTGCCAAACAGATTCCAGATACAAGTAGTTCACCCTAGTATTTAAAGACAACGATTGATGTCAGCATCGGTCCAACAAAAAGCACAGGGAATCTCCTTATGGAAGATGCTAATTTTGCAAGGTTACTTAACATTATAATGAAAAAAAGAATGTAATACAAGTATGAATACATACCAAAGGAGCAAGAGTTTGAGCGTATTTTTCTAGCAGGCATTGCAGAAGTTCAAAACAAAGCTGGACAAAAAATCAGCAGGCAAATACCCAAAATTTTAGAAGAGAAATGACAAAGTTAATGGGTAAAACATAACTTCTAAGCAAGATTTGACATGTAGTTTATAATGTAGACCACAGCCCACCTTCCTGTCATGCTGTCCTAAAGACTGAACATGCAAGTTTTCCAAATATGAATTTGCAACTGCTTTTGCATCAGTGGAAGAAACCACAGCTCTAGTTTTCCGCCTCAATAGAGCCAAACAGCCAACAAGGGCACCCCTTAAAGCTCTCCAATCTGCCTGATGCAAACATCTTAATCATCAACATAATTTGGAATCAATCAAATGACAGAACACAATTTTTTGCGCCATCTCACAATTTTAACGTGGTGTTTCTAATGCAAAACCATATCTGAAATGAAAATCAAACAACTTAAGTTACACAATCCGTATCGAAAGTAAGCTCACCAAGCGTTCGGTGAAAAATGATATCAACGTGTGGACTGTTGCATCATCTAGAGGCTTGGATGAAATGCGTGCAAGCACTTCCCCAAGCAGGAGTATCCCTGCACAAACCAACAATCACACCAACTTCTTAACCGCAAAATCCAAACACAAACATGCAAATTGCCAGCACACACACAAGAAGAGTGGGACAAGAGCAGAAAAGGCGAAGAAGAACCTCTAGCACGGAGAATGAAATCAGTAGTAGTCAAGTACATCTCCAGCTCCTTAACCTACATTGACATTCCAACACAACAACTAAACTTCTTAGAGGAATAATTCCACCAAAGGTTATCGACAAAAAACACGAAAACAGAGTAAAGATTGAATCTTTACCAAATATTCGATGGTTAAAGTGTCATTCTTCAATAAGGTAACAATTTCGTCCAAACTCGAGGCCTGTGATCACCACCCAACACAATTCAGACACAGATATCAAAACTATAACCTCATCCTAGAGAGAGAGAGAGAGGGGGGGCGGGGGTTTAGGAACCTGGAGAGACGAGGAGTGAGACGCGTCCACGAAGGATTCGATGTGTTGACTGAGTCCATGACTGGGCGACCTCGCCATTTTTTTCGGGTTTAGGGTTTAGAAGGACCGAAGGTAGGGGTTTTAGTTTAGTAGCTTAGAAGCAAACTGGAAGAAAAGGGTATTAGTGCCTCCCAAATTCTACATGCGTAGAGATTTCAGTGTTGAGTGTCTGGCTGAACATACTATCTGACGGATGACGGGTCGTCTGAGAATAGCTGATTTGATTCTATCATCCGGATGACCGACCGGTCGTCTGAGAATAGCTAGTTTGACAATTATCCAAGGAATCTAATGCCGCTGTTGGATAAGAACTAAGAAGTATGTTCTACTACTTCGGATTCATAGAATTGAGGATACCAGTTGTTCTTCATCCGTTCTTCATTTTTAAAAATCCAACTAAATATATATGTATATGTGTATATATGTATGTATCTGAGTATTTGTGTGTGTATATGTGTATTATATATATATATGTATATATATGTATATATGTATATATATGTATATATATTGGATAGAGGAAGATTCCAATGTATATTGAATTGAGGAAAATCTTCTTCTTCTTTATACCATGCCAAAGCCAAACATCATCAAACAAGTTTGGAGTAATTAACCGCACCGGGGAATAGGCATAAGATCTAACAATAGGGTTGGAGCCACCAGGTCCTTAACAAGTACTTTGAAAGAGAAGAAAGCTTGTGACAGACGGACGATCATCCCCGAAGCCTGTCCAAAACTGTGCTTTTCCAAACAAGAAAGGGAAAGCAACGGAACCCTATTCTAACTTCTAAAGGTGCAGCATACAACAACAGGTCTACAACCAAACTCGGAACCATCAGGGAGCGCTCTTTTAAGTAGTATCTCATTTCGTACCATCACCGTCTGGACATTCCTCATCGCGAGAAACTTCATCAAGCATGTCCAAGAATCCTCTCTTTGCAAAAGCCTGCAAAGAAGAGGCGGTTGGATGATGCCCATATGTTGACGCTGCTTCAAACTTTGTCCAAAGCTCTTTCTTCAGAGTATTCTCTCCGGGATGCTTCCCTCTCCTCATTGTGCTTGTAGGTTCCTTCCAAATTGGAGTGCTTTCCACGATATGGCTACATTCTATTGCCATGGAAACAACATTGAGAATGTTGAAATCTAAAATTATATCTTCAGTTAAAACTTAAAAAAAGGTACAGAAGAGAGAATAGTAAAACGCCTTTACCAGTTACATTGACATTTTCAAGAGCTGCATGGACATGTTTCAAACTGTGAACTGGTTGCTCTTTGATGGGATGATCCAGGGTAACATCATTCAATACATCATCTATTGGCTCTAGAAAACAACGAGTCTTGATAGATGAAAATGGCCACTCCGGTGATGACTCAACAGTTTCCTTTCCCGTTGCAGGCATATATGCCCGCCTTATCCCCACAAGCTCTGGATACATCAACCCCAAATCGTCGGAACTGCCACCAGAAGAAGAATCGGAAATATTGTATTGCCTTCCTGTGGGAAATGGAGTACACTTTCTGGTCTTATAGTCGAACTTATGAAACGAAACTGAGGCAGGCTCAGGCAAAACAGAGGATTTGGGAGGGGGAAACTTCGGGCACGGAGTCATTACAACCACAGAGCAGTCTCTTTCAGGAAGCACTGGGTTGGAAGTAGACGTGTTCTTAACTTGCACTGCAACAGAATCCAACGACTTGGTGGGTGTTTTGTCTCTCGCTGAGCCTTCTAGAAGATCATCATTTGCTTCTTCAGAGATTGCAAGGAACGACGGTACCTCAATATCAGTATTCAAGTTAAACCTTTTCACTGCCAATTTCGGCAAGTCTTGGTGCCTGAGATGCATCGTCTTCGATAAAGGCAGAGGCGTGAGCAAAAAGAGTTGTCTGCCGTTGCCAACTTTTCCATTCTCTCTCCACGACACAAGAGGGGAGGGAGAAACCAACGAGTCCATTATCGAACCTTGTCCTTCAGGACTTCCATCTCCTTCGAAGTCCGCATCTTCTTTCGGGGAAGAAACACTTTGATTTCCAGTCCCTGAAGAAGGACGAGAGACCACCGCCTGGAACCTAGGGACCCACGGCTGCAACCATTCGAACTCAATTCAGTTACGCCTTGCCATCACCAACGCAACAATACGACATCACAAAACACAAGACGGCTAACCTTCAAAGACGAAACCATATCGGACAAGAAATGAGCGAAACAGTCAATCTCCTCCCTCCCTTCTCCGCTCGCGCCCTTCAAATCAACTGCTTGAGCAACCAGCTCATCGATCTGTCAGTTACCCGAAAGCAATTAAATTAGTACAGTCTCTCGAAACCCTAGTTAACTAAACCAAACCCTCCCAAAGGCAACAAAAATGAGCGAAAAAAAAACACTATCTAGTTAGCGAGATTGATGACCTGTCGAGTGAGAGAGGAGAGATCGGATCGGATAGTGGTGAGTTGGTTCAGGAGGCAGTCCTCCTCGTCTCCGTTGCCTCCTCCTCGTTTGGCGCCGATGGGATTCCGCGTTGGTTCTCTCTTCGAGGAAATCGCGGTCCGGCGGTTATTTCTGTTGGAGACGTCTGTGAGTGGCTTCCTAATCGACGTCGTCTTCTTCCTCGGCTCTGTTCCTTCCATTCTCTCCATCTCAGTCTCTCCTCGTTTCGTCTTCCGATATTTTGAAATGTGGTCGTTGGGCGGGCAAAATGGGAAATTAAATTAAGTCGGGGATAAATGGGCCGAATTTGGACTGGCCCATGAAAAGTTGCAACCGTTACAAAAGTCTGGCTTGCCTTGAGCCCTTCCTTTTGTTTTCTACGTGTGTGTGGTGTACTGTAGCGGGGGGCCCATTTAAGTCTGGGTCTGAAGTTAATGGGCCGGGTTTGGGCTGGCCAGCACCGAGGTCCACGTCGATGAACCTAGACGCGATTACCGCCGATATTAAAACCCGGGTGCCGACACGACACTCCGATGATTCTCTAGGTTCCCATCCCTCTACGTGGAATTGGAACTCAATTTAGTCTAGTATATCCAACTATTCACCATTATCCCATAAATAATAATTTTAATTATTCAAATTTCACAAACAAAAATCATGGATTATTAATTTGTTCAAACGAATTGATATTTATTTTATGACATCGTGCCAAATTAACATGAGTTACTTTTATATTGATTTTTTTTTATTTCATTGCTCGGATAGATTAATTAAATTTCGAGTCGAATAATCGATTTTTTTCCCTTTGGATATTTTAAAAGCACTCCTACGTTCCAACATACTTGTTATCGAGACAACCACAAGTCATGGGAAGCCAAAGTCAGTTACTGTCGGAAGTGTCAATCCCGCAGCAGAGGAACCACTTTCCGGCCGTCGTGTCACCTCCGCCGTCCCTCCCTCCGCCGTCCCTCCCCAGCTTCGTTTCCGCCATAAAGGAGGAGAAGCCCTACCTTGATTCGCTGCTCCGGAGGGCGGGGGCGGTGCTGTTCCGGGGGTTCCCGGTGGGGACGGCGGCGGAGTTCAACGCGGTGGTGGAGGCGTTCGGGTGGGAGGAGCTGCCGTACGTGGGTGGGGCCGCCCCGAGGACAAACGTGGTCGGAAGGGTTTTCACCGCCAACGAGTCCCCTCCCGATCAGAAGATTCCCTTCCATCACGAGATGGCCCAGGTCTGACCCGGACCTTTCCTTCTAATTATTTTTTTCGTTTATGATCGCTAAGAAAATTCGGAAATAATAGGTCTTGTTTGATTTCATGTAATTTGGTGACTGTAAAAAGAAAATAAAGATTGATGACTAAAATGGTAAATGGGCTAAAGTTCAGTGACTAGGAGAATTTTGTGGTAACATTTAGTTAGATATAGCGATGTAGTGTAATTTGCTATAAAAAAAAGTTTGACATAGGCAATTAGAAACAGTTTTGAATATTTATGGAGAGAATTTTGTTATAGATTGATCGATTTATTGGTGTCCGAAGATAGATGGTTCAACAGAATCTTCAATGATGAATTTAGATGTGAAAAAATTGGTTAACAAAATTTATAATGAGGAATTTCAAATTGATTTTAAGGACGAGACGCTTCTGTCCATTTCTCATCGGACCAAATTCCAAGGGGAAGAGATAATTGACACGTATGATTGACGTAACCAAATAGCTAATTGACATGAAATTTCAACTGCTCCTTGCGCAACACATTTGTCCTCTGCCTATACATGAGTTCACCTTACCCATATTTTATTAATTTATTAATTTTTGAAGTCGAATAATGTCGGAATCTATTTGGGTACAATTCTCGTTACGGGTTTGATGAATTGTATGGTTTGATGAGTCTCATTTACATGGTTTTGTCGGCCAACGAGTTGTTGTCCTTTTTGGCGGGCGCAGGTACCGGAATTCCCAGCCAAACTGTTTTTCTTCTGTGAAGTGGAACCAGGAAGTGGAGGGGAAACTCCCATTGTCCTCAGCCATCTCATTTACGAAAGGATGAAGGATAAGTACCCAGATTTCGTCGATAGGCTGGAGGAGCACGGCCTAATATACACCCGAGTATTAGGAGAAGATGACGACCCCTCGTCGCCAATCGGCCGAGGATGGAAATCGACGTTACTGACCAACGACAAGGGCATTGCTGAGGAAAGGTAGGAACAATTCTCAGCTTAATATATTGTATATTAGATCTGCAGAATTCTACTACTCTTATGGCATTCTCTTCAGAGCTGCTAAGCTGGGGATGAAACTGGAGTGGTTGGAGGACGGAGTGAAGTCAATCATGGGACCTATCCCCGCGATCAAGCTCGACAAGTCAAGAAACCGGAAGATTTGGTTCAACAGCATGGTTGCTGCCTACACGGGGTGGAAAGATGCGCGGAATGATCCAATCAAGGCAGTGACGCTCGGGGATGGCACGCCGCTGCCCGGAGAGATCATCCACGACTGCCTCGAGATCCTCGAAGAAGAGAGTGTCGCCGTTCCTTGGCAGAAAGGCGACGTCCTCCTGATAGACAATTGGGCTGTTCTTCATGCCCGAAAGTCATTTGATCCGCCTCGCCGTGTATTGGCATCACTTTGCAAGTAATCTCTGTATTCAAAGGCCGAGGTTTTAGCCTTTTCGGTTTGGACAGTGTGCATAAAATAAAAGAGCCAGTCTCACTTGCATTGGAACTACTAATTTTTGAATGTGTTTTTTCAGAACGAATTGATCCGTTATCTTATGAGCCCAGTGCCAAATTGATCTGAATCCCACAAACAAAACTTTATCGATTGCGCTAGCTTGCTGCTTATTGACCTGCTTCACATGGGAATATTTGTTCTTGCAACTGCCATTTCGTTGATACATTTGTTCTGGGCTTGTTATTCCATTTTGAAAACATAAGTAATTAGTTGTTGGGCTAGTCCATAAACACTTTATGGCCCAAGGAACCGCAAATCGGAAATCGCTGTTCTTTTCCCCCCAAATTAAAATGAAATAAGAATACATCGTGTTATTTCTTTGCATAAGTATACATATAATCCTAAGTATACATATAATCCTAAGTATACATAACCCACCCGTTAAACCCAAATGATTAATCCTAAACCAAAAACAAATAAATTTCCATATCCATCTCACTTGTTAGTTGTTAGATTTATTCTACATGTTAATCTTTTTTTGTTTATTCCATAAATTTATTCTTGGTTCATTGTGTTATTTCTTTGCATAACAATTACTTTTTATAGGTTCACGATGCTATTTTCATGTCCATTGCTAATTGCTTGATTAATCATGATTTTTTTTTGCTCGAGTTTTGTTGTTAGGGTAAGGTCAGTATGTTTTATTGTTATTTTGAAGTTTAAAAGTCACTGACAACTATTTTGATAATCTCTTATAACATTTGAGATGAAAATTAATATCATAAACTATTCGATTTTTTAAAATTCAGAAATTAATTAACTAATTATTAGTGGCTTGAGTTTTATCATTAGGGTGAGCTTAGTATGATTTATTGTGATTTTGGATATTTTTATTAAATATAGTGACGTAGAGAGGAGAGAGAAAAAAGGAACTTTCGGATATCAAAAAACACGGCCTAAAAATATGTGTGTTGAAAAACAAATCTGGGGTATTTACTACACGATTTTTTTATTATTGTAGAGATGACAATGGATAGAGTAAGATAGGATATACATAAGATTTAAACCATACATTAATTTTTTAGTTAAATTTATACCATACCTGCAACCTTATAAGTATCTTTTATAAACATCCTGACCTCGACTCTAAGGTTTAAACAAAAATCTATATACTATTCATAAGTACATTTTTTATAACATATATTTTTAATTTTAATATAATTCATATAAAAATTAAAAAAGGAAGTCTATATAAAAAAGATAATATTAAACTAAATTTACCAAATGGTAACATTTTAACTAACTAAATAAGTATAAATCAAAATTTATCAATAAATTCATAAGTGTTAAATATAAAATTTCAAAATAAAATAATCTTTTCTGAATTTCGATATGATTTTTGAATAAGTTTTCATAATTATTTTCTTGTAATTAACTTTTTTTGGTTATTTTTATATCTAATATCTAATATCAAAATTTTAATTACTTAATTTGTCATTTATATTTGATATTCTAATAAAAATATTAATATACTTGTGAAACTTACGCTCATTATTTTAAACTATAAATTTGATAAAAATATATCATTATCAAATTAATTTTTTTTAGGTTAATTTACTACAAAAGAGTTAAGATTTTTTTAGTTAGCTAGTAATTTTTTAAATTATGCATAAGCATTTTTTGGGTTAATTTATATGTTTATATAATTATTTTAATAATAGAATAACTAGGATCTAAGTAATATCTAATTAATAAATTTATTGATAAGATTTAACTAATGGGTATGTGTGTAAAATTTGGATGTGAGATTATAAAGATCTAATCCAAATCGAGACTCTATCAAAATTAATAGACATAAAATTTATATCATAGTCATGACTTGTGGTCTCTAAGATTCATGGAGTTGGATAAGGTCCAACTCATAAAGTAATTGGCTATCTTATCATCCTTATTTTATTTGTGCATTAGTCATAAAACATGTAGGTTAAGTAATTAAGTTTAATAAGTGAATACAATAATTAACATTCAATTACTATAAATTATCATAATTCAATATGTGTGTTGAAAGACAAATCTGGGATACTTAATACATGAATTTTTTATTGTAAAGATGATAATGAATAAAGTAAGATAGATATTCATAAGATTTAAACCATACCCTAATTTTTTAGTAAAACTTATTCCCTAAGGTTTAAGCAAAAATTTATTTTCCATTCATAAATATGTTATTTATAAAATATATTTTTATTTTTAATATAATTCTTATAAAAATTTAGAAAAAAGAAGTCTATATAAAAAAAAGATAGTATTAAACTAAATTTAAACCAAATGGTAACATTTTAACTAACTAAATAAGTATGATTAAAAATTTATCATTAAATTCATAGGTGTTAAATATAAAATTTCAAAATGAAATAATCTTTCTGAATTTCTATATGATTTTTGAATAAGTTTTCATAATTATTTTCATGTCATTTAACTTTTTATTATTATTTATATATCTAATATCTAATATCAAATTTTTAATTACTTAATTTGTCATTTATATTTGATATTTTAATAAAAATATTAATATACTTGTCAAACTTAAGCACATTATTTTAAACTATAAATTTGATAAAATATGTCATTATCAAATTACATTTTTTTATTAATTACTACTTAAGTGTTAAGATTTTTTTAGTTAGCTAGTAATTTTTTTAATTATGCGTAAGGGTTTTTTGGGTCAATTTATATATATAATAATTATTTTAATAATTGACTAGCTAAGATCTAAGTAAGATCTAATTAATAAATTTATTGATAAGATTTAACTAATGGGTATGTGTGTAAAATCTGGATGTGAGATTATAAAGATCTGATCCAAACTAAGACTCTATCAAAATTAATAAACATAAAATTTATATCATAGTCATGACTTGTGGTTTCTAAGATTCATGGAGTTGGATAAGGTCCTACTCATAAAGTATGTGTCTATCTTATCAACCTTATTTTATCTGTACATTAGTCATAAACATGTAGGGTAGGTAATTAAGTTCAATAACTGAATACAAGACTTAACATTCAATTACCATAAATTATCATAATTCAAAAGTTTTATCCAGAGACCTATACTAAAAGACTATAAATAGAAGAGATTCAATGAGAAATTAAAGAACAAATGGATCCGATGGAGACCAACCTTTTCCAAGAAACGAAAATCCCACAGCAAAAGTACTACGACGGCGTCCCGTTACCGTACGTCATCACCCCGAAACATCCATCTGCTTCGCTTCCTGATTTCTTGGAAGCCATAAAGTTGGAAAAACCCTACTTGGAGTCTCTTCTCTTCAAGTCAGGAGCCCTTCTCTTCCGGGGGTTCCAAGTCAACACTCCCTCCGACTTCAACGACGTCATCGAGGCCTTCGGGTATGAGGAGCTACTGTACGTCGGAGGAGAGGCTGTACGGAAACAGATCGTCGGCCGAGTGTACACCGCCAATGAATCCCCGCTTCATCTTGATCTCACCCACCACCATGAAATGTCATATGTTAGTACGCTACATTACTCTCTTCATATTTTATCACTTGAACCGTTTGTGACATGTAAATTTGTCATACAGTTCCCGTCATAATAATCATGTTAAAAAAAATCAGAGATCAATTCAAGATTTTTCTCATTTTCTAAATCTATTCGTCTAATTAGTCAAATCATCGTTTGGATTAGAATTCTTTTAAAATATATATGTAATATTAAAATATAATATTGTCAAGTTTTATTGCAAACATTATAATTTACAAGCTTTATATTAATAGTTTACTAACCCGCATGGGTTCACTTAGGTGAACCTGAAAAAGTCTGATTGTACAAATTGAACCACCATCTATATTGAAATATAATATTGTCAAGTTTTTTAAAACGTTGATATTAATAATTGATTTTTTGACGTGATTAATTAGAAGTATTAATCACCCGTCTCTTTGATTACAGCTCTCCGAATACCCATCAAAGTTGTTCTTCTACTGCGACATAGAACCATCTGTTGGGGGAGAAACTCCTGTGGTGCTTAGCCACCTAGTGTACGAAAAGATGAAAGAGAAGTATCCAGACTTTGTCCAGAAGTTGGAAGAGGTTGGCCTCACTTACGCTAAACTAATCGAGGCAGAGGACGACCCTTCTCACCCAGCTGGCCGGGGATGGAAGTCCCGATATTCCACCGACGATAAGAGCGTTGCTAATGAAAGGTTCGTCGACGATTCCTTAGAATCACAATACGTTAGCAAACTACTATCGTTTTTCACTGCACTATATCTCTTCGTAGATATTTGCTTTGACTATGTTTTAGCGAAGCCTGCAAGATGCGAGTACAATCTCGTATATATTGTGTTTATGTCTGTTTTTCTTTTCACTATCCGCCAGTGAGCTTAAGATTTTTTTGGGGTTTTTATGATAATGTACTCTTTTTCTCTTGGTTTTATTATTGTAGATATTGCTCTACTCATTAAAAAACATCTGTTGCTCATTCATTTTAAAAAAAACTAGTGCTGATTGTAGCAAGTCATTTGGAATGTTTTTTTTTTATCAACTTGAGAGGTAAACAATGAAAATGGAACCACGTTTAATTAAAGATGTAGGGTTTTATTAATACTAGTAAACATATATAACCAACGAAACAATAGAGAGGCTGGACATGTTCACCCATACTCCGTACACGTAAAATTAACATTGCTATATTACGCGATTTCGAACACTCAAGAACTTGTAAACTACGAGTGGAACTATGTCTTTCGTGTAACATATATATGTCAATCTCCCTTATATTTTTCCATTATTATTTGTTCAGCTATTCAGACATTCATATGTTTTTTTAATTGTCCTAACATTAATCCCAACAGAGCTGCTAACCTTGGAGTAAAGCTGAAATGGTTTGAAGATGGACGAGTACAGACGATCCGAGGACCAATGCCTGCGATCAAAGTCGACGAATCAAGAAACCGAAGGATTTGGTTCAACAGCATGGTAGTGTTATACGAAGTGGCCAAAGGTTTAGAAGGAACAAGCATGACATTTGGAGATGGAAGCCCATTGCCCGAAGACATCGTCTACGGATGCAAGAGAATATTTGAAGAGGAAAATGTGCTGTTTCCCTGGCGCAAAGGCGACGTTTTGTTGGTCGACAATTTCGCCGTGCTCCATGGCAGAAAGGCTAGTCAGCCGCCTCGCCGAGTGCTTGCTTCTCTTTGCAAGTAGCGTGCACATCCATGATAAGCATTGATACATGCTTGCATGCATGGATGATATTATGATTTAAGACGGTTTTTTAATAAGTATGATCTGGTATGATCGACTGCTAAAATTGTATATATTTTCATTGTATAGTTTTTCGATTGATAATGCATCTTTTCAAGTTCATTTTAATTACCTTAATTTTATTTTGAGATTAGTATCTTAACATTTTCAATTAGAATGTATGGATTATCGTAAAATTGGCATATGGCGCCACGTCGTTACCATCAATTGAAGGTGCCCATTAAAATAAATAACTTACAAGTTTAATTTATATTAATAATGCCAAAGATGTACCAAGTTCATATGCTAAGAAAAATAAAACCTTAACTGGCCACGTTGATATTGTCTAGATCCAATCCAATCTTGTCAACAAAGTCAGAGCACGCTGGCTGTCTGATGGATATTCAAGATTAGAATGCAACCCCTGAACGTTTTGTATTTTGTTCTATAAAAGGGTATGATCAGAATTTTGAAAAAATAGTCAGCAAGCTAGGCGAAAAAGGCCACGAGAAATTTTTTGGGTAAGTGAAACCACAAAAACATATGAGGTAGTTTAATTAATAATAGGAAAACAAATAAGGCAGGTGGTTTAGGAGAAATAGGAAAACTTATAAGTAGGTAGTTTTTCTTAACATCTATAAGGTAGGTAAAGTTTAAAAAAATGTACACTGGCGATTTCACTAAGTTGTATATATTATTGCTAATAAACTTTTACTAAGTAATAAAATGAGCCGCTTCATAATGAATTCTTGACGTGTGATTACAGCTTCCCGAATTCTTCTCCAAGCAGTTCTTCTTTTGTGACGTAGAACCAACTATTGGGGGAGAAACTCCTCTGGTACTAAGCCACCTTGATGTAGAACAAGCTAAGTTCGTTATCGTACGAACGGACGAGAGAGATTGATTTCGTTCAATCGGACGAAGAGCAACACACAACTTCACAATAACCAAAGGTTATTAGATAATAACAGACTCTTTATTTCTGGAATATTTGATGATCCCAACTGTTACATGACCTTTAGTTTTATAGGCTTAGAAACAGAAAAGACAACAGTCTAGATTCATAGTCTAGAAGTGTGTATGCGAAAATAAATGTGGTCAAATGGAAACAAGGTAACATGAACCTAGTTGGGGGTTATCTTGTCTAGATGCTCCGCATCACACCTAGTGTACGAAAAGATGAAAAAGAAGTATCCTGAATTCGTCCAGAGTTGGAGGAGGTTGGCCTCACTTACACTAAACTGCTCGAGAAAAAGGACTACCTTTCTAACCCAACTAGTCGCGGATGGAAGTCCACACTTTCCACCAACGATAGGAACGTTGCTGATCAAAGGTTCGCCCATAACTCTTTCTATTAGATCGAAACGAGATTTATGTGATAATTCCAAGATGAAGAGAAAAACCACGCGCAAAAGAAAGCCGTCCACTAGGTGAATCTACCCGAGAACTCTCAATTACACACATAAAGCTTAAGCACACGTCAATATATATGCGATAACCACTACTCTATTAAGCATGAATAAAAATTCTAATTTGATTAAAAGTTGAGACAAATTCCAACGTTTTTAAATGTGAGCGATCAGATTTGACAAATCTATAATTTTTTTTACAGGTTCAATTTATATCGATAATTTGTCACATACTTATATTCTTTATGGGTAAATTGAATTGACGTCACTCAAATTCAGAAATTTTTTTATTTTTTAGGTTAATCAGGTTGGCCAATGGATGGTCTCTCTCAAATTCTTGACCAAAACAAAAAAAAAGTTAGAGAAGGGAAAAACACGAGCAAAGTATTAGATCAGATGGTATCCAATCGTTTCCAAGAAACAAAATCCCACAACAGAAGTACTACGACGACGTTCCGTTTCCGTACGTCGTCACCCCGAAACAGCCATCTTCTTCGCTTCCCGGTTTCGTGGAAGCCATAAAGTCGGAGAAACCCTACTTGGAGTGTCTTCACCACAAGTGAGGAGCCCTCCTCTTTCGGGGATTCCATGTCAACAATCCCTCTGAGTTCAACGACATCGTCGAGTGTCCGGGTACGAGGAGCTGCCCTACGTCGGAGGAGAGGCTGTTCGGTCGCAGGTCGTCGGCCGAGTGTACACCGCCAATGAGTCTCCGCGTCATACCGACATTAGATTCCACCATGAATTATGTTAGTACGCAATATTCAGTAATTTCTTCTCGCTTTTTACCGGTTGAACCGTTCTAACATTGTGTCTTTAATTTTAGCTTTTTTCAGTTCCCGTCCAAGTTGTTCTTCTGTGAAGTGGAACCAGCTATTGGGGGAGAAACTCCTCTGGTGCGGAGCAACGTAGTATACGAAAGGATGAAAGAGAATCATCCAGATTTTGTCGAGAGGTTGGAGGATGGAAGTCCCAGTTTTCCACCGACGATGAGAAAGTCGCCGAGGAAAGATTTATCAACAAAAAATTACGTTTTATGTGATCAAACCAAATATCAAGTTAGTAACTATGAAGCCAGGACTCGCTGTCCCCTTCACTTTGTGTACAATACAACTCGAACTTTTGTTCAGGTCGTGTTGTTCACTCGGTTTGGATCGGACGGGACATTTAAGATCTTACACAGACCAAACTACAGAAATAGGGCCCTTGATCAAATCACTTTAAAATCTCCCCTCGGGTTTCAAGTTGATGCCATCCAACTCGACCTATCGAATAAGGACTTAAAGGACTAAAGTGCACAAGTCCAAGAACCATAGAGTAAACTAAAATTGTAGTTGAGTAAGCGAGGGTCCCCATGCAAGCATGTCAAATTACGAAGGATCACTTTGCAGTTTGCCAATTTTGTATATGGCTATGACCTCTATCTTTTATATCTCTCTTTTATTTGTTTTTCCTTCCGCTACCTAACATTGATCTCAACAGAGCTGCCGGTGTTCGGCTAATGCTCTAATAAAAAAAATTATTTTGCGTTGCCAAAAAATAAAGTCTGATATTATGTTAATTTGCCAAAATTATTCTAACTAACATTATTATCAACTTAAAAAATATGTGGTGTTATGTTTGCATAAGACCATTTTGTCTAATGTCCCAAATATGATGTAAAAGAATTATCTGGCATTTATGGATCCAGGGTTCCAAATTACTCGACAAACGATATTTATAAAATTTACTTTCTCTATATATATATATATTTTTTTTTTTATTTAAAGACCAATGATTGAAATATTTTCAGTTTATACTTTATACATATGGAATAGCGTAACGTTACTCGTTTTATATGGCATGTGCTACCACGTTAACATCATTAAAAGCTGCGCAATTTAAAAAATAATAATCTTTTTACAAGTTCAATTTGTTTGCATTGACAATACCCATGTACCGCCTGTCCAAAAAAATTACTTCTGACAAGCAGCCTAAAATATGCTCAAGACAAGCATAAAGGCTGAACTACCAAAGTTGATGTTGTCTATTCCCTCAAAAAAAAAAAAAAGCTGATGTTGTCTAAAAACGAATTAACATACAATTTTTTAATGAATTATTGATGCGGGAGATCTTATTCAATCCAAAAGAAAATGACGTGTCCGTTGAAAAACGTGTTATTTTATGATTTGTTTAGGTATGTTTAGGTTATGATATGATTATTAACTTTTTAAAATAATAACAATTATTTTTTCGGTGACAACCCCTTTTTCACTCTATTTAAATATTCTTTATATATTCTCATACCCTTGTTGGGTTCCACAAACGAAGAGAAACCCATATTTAATACCACTAGAAAAAAAATACCACTAGAAAACAAAACTATAATAGCTGAGAAATTCATTTGGATCCCACTAGAAAAGACTAAAACTAAGGCCAAATAATAGCCATGTCCAACACCAAATTAGATTGGTGAGAAAAGAAATTCACGCCAGAAGAGAGATTGAATTGAAAGAAATAGATCAAATGGGAGCCGAACATTCGAAGAAACAAAAATCCCACAACAGAAAATTTACGACGGCGTCCCGTTTCCGTACGTCGTCACCCCAACACAACCATCTTCTTCGGTTGTCGATCTCGTGAAAGCCATAAATTATGAGAAGCCCTACTTGGAGTCTCTTCTTCACAAGTCAGGAGCCCTTCTGTTAAGGGGATTCCAAGTCAACACTCCCTCGGAGTTCAACGACGTCGTCGAGGCTTTCGGATACGAGGAGTTGCCCTACGTCGGAGGAGAGGCTCTCCGGTCGCCAGTCGTCGGCCGGGTGTATACGGCCAATGAGTCTCCGCTTCATACCGACATCGGATTCCACCATGAGATGTCTTATGTTAGTATCCAGTATTTTATTCTTTGCTAAATTATCTAATTAACTATATTTTATTTTATTTTGTACGTGAAAAGAAAATCTGTTAGTCCATTATTACTGTTAAAGGATTGCAACTTAACTCCAAAATTTGTAGTTACATTATTACCGTCAGAGGATTGCAACTTGGATTGAAATCAATGTTATAATAAAGTGTATTGCAAATACAATATAATTCTTGCTTTAACCGTTTTAACGAGTAATGCGTAGTTGTATAATTAATTCATAGTGAATAACAAATTTTTCGAGAAGTAATTATTAACACTAAGATTATACATGGTATGGATTGAACTTGAATTTCTATTTAAATCATGAACGTCTTGTATAGATAATTTAAATGCACATCGTATAACGAGTGACAATTTATGTGTCTTTACAGCTCAAAGAATTCCCCTCCAAGTTATTCTTCTTCTGTGAAGTGGAACCACTCGCCGGAGGAGAAACTCCGGTGGTGTTAAGCCACGTGGTGTACAAAAGGATGAAAGAGATGTACCCAAATTTCGTCCAGAAATTAGAGGAAGTTGGCCTCGTTTACACTAAAGAAATCGAGGAAGAAGATGATCCTTCATCCCATGCTGGCCGCGGATGGAAGTCCCAATTTTTCACCGGCGATAAAGATGCTGCTGAGGAAAGGTAATTGCCCCACGTATCCACAATTACATATTTCAGATGATTTTTATCCGAATATAACAATATTTGTTTATGTTCTACAAAATATATATTTATTTTTGGAACATTTGTTATTTAAATTTAATCAGTTTAAGGTATCACAAAATTCCTTACCACTTTTTTCAAAGTAAGTTTTAGATATCTGAAGTTCAATCTAATTCTACTGAAAAATCGAGTAGATTTAACTTGTAAAAACAACCAAAACAACCCAATATTCATTCCTCAAGATAAATGTCATATTGAATCAAATATTTATCGGGAATTCTCTTACAGATCAAGGAGTGTATTTATACATATTACACCTTTATGGAGTAAACTAACAGAATCTTTACTTGTGAGGTAAAGGGCCGCCAAATTCGGTGTGAAGCTCGAATGGCTAGAGAATGGCCGTGCAAAAACGATCCGGGGTCCGTTTCCGGCTACCAGACTCGACGAGTTGAGAGGTCGAATGATCTGGTTCAACAGCTTGACAGATATATACGTACTGGCCGAGCACAGAGAGGGAACAGATATCTCATTTGGAGATGGCGAACCATTGCCAAGAGACATCGTCTACGAGTGCAAGAGGATCCTCGAGGAGGAAAGCGTGGCGTTTTCTTGGCGCAGAGGTGACGTCTTCGTCGTCGACAACTTGGCTGTTTAACACGGCAGGAAGGGGTGCGCGCCTCCCCGCCGAGTGCTGGCTTCAATTTGCAAGTAGCAGCAGTCTAGCCAGGGCAGTGTTCTAGTTAATTGCAGCTTGATTTGATAAAGAACAATCTTGCTTTGTAATATTGAGTTATAATGACGTAAAAGGGTTAAAATTATTGACTTATTTAAAATTTTGATTTGCGGTGAGTTATGAATTGGATATAATGGTATTATAAGTACCCTTAACTCATTAATAGTTAATTTTATAATCCAATTAATTTGAAATGAACCAATTTTCCCCATTATTTCGTCCATGCAGTTGGCAATAAAAGAATTGATGGAAGTCCAGAAACATAATCCAGACAGTATAATAATTTGCGTGAAAATCTACTTATCCAAAACTAACTTTTTTTTAGATCATATTCTAATTCTATTCTATTACAACATATGGTTAAGCCAATGTTTGAATTTTGGACCACCAACTCAACACTTCCCAATACCACTAGGCTACAAGGCTACAAGGTCCAAAACTAACTTTTGATTTGATTAAGGTGGGCTTACGGCCCAAGTGCACGAACTGGATCTAGATCCGCCAGAGCTCTTAGGGCTGGGCTGAACAAAGTCAGATCATTGTTTATTATCCATTTGGAAAATAAACCTAAAAATTTCCATCAAAGAAATTAATTGGATAGGCTGGTTTCCGCAATTTCGTAATCATTAAATATGAGGAACTATACGTTAGGGGTCTTTCATGATGTACCTTATTTGATAGTTGAAAAAGGGAGGTACGGTATTATACATTAAGACAAGAAAGTTGGCAGTAGTATGATTTAGGCCAGCTTGACATTAAATACGTAGTTAGGAGTAGTTAAAGTTGCACAATCAACATACAAATACTTTTACTAATCCACAAAAAATTATTTTAGATTAATTGGAGATATTGATTTTTAGCACGTTAAAAGTGAAATAAAATTTTGTTCATCATTTAAAAGTTTCACATCGTTTAATCTAAATAAGTCAGATCATTGTTTATTATCCGTCTTAACAGGCTGCTTTCTTGCGGATCAGGAGCTTTCCAACTTTGAACTTCCCCATCAACCTTTGGCAAATAAACCTAAAAATTCCCATCAAAGAAATTAATTTGATAGGCTTGTTTCCGCAATTTCGTAATCATTAAATATAAGAAACTGTACGTTGTGGGTCTTTCATGATGTACCTTATTTGATAGTTGAAAAGGGAGATACGATATTATACATTAAGACAAAAGAGTTGGCAGTAGCATGATTTAGGCGTGTGCACGATGTGTACACAATCTCGAAGTAGCCCGTAAAGCAATGATCCAAAATCTTTTCTAAATCTAAGATTCGGATTAGTTGTGCACCTGATTGGACATCTTGGATCGCGTGCATACAAATCATACTACAAACACGTAGCGTTTTTGTGATTTTGGGCCAGCTGGACATTAAATACAGTTAAATTTGCCTAAAACACTTTCATGAACCGGTAAAAATTTATTGTAAGTTAATTAGAGATGTTAATTTTTAACACGTTAAAAATGAAAATTTTGTGATCATTTAAAAGTTTCACATCGCTTAATCTAAATTAGCTGGTCAATTGAATTTTTTTCATGATGCCATAATAGATGTGCATATTAAACTCAAATTTCAGTCGGCCAATTGAGTTATTTTTTCATGATGCCAATAAATGTATACTTTAACTCAAATTTTTGAGACAATAGTTAAATAAAAAAAATCAGTTATAAACAAGATAATCATTCTTGAAACTAACAATACTATAATATCAAATTTTGTTGGAGCATGATTTAGGGCAGATTGACATTTAATATGTAGTTAGAGTAGTTAATGTTGCACGTACCAAGAAAAAATAGTTAATATTGCAAAAGGGACACTGCACTAACTCGTTCTTTCAATGTTACTTTAACAAAGCCGCGTCAACACGTCTCCTCTTCAAAAGGGTTGGGATCTTAATTAGGTGGTCCATTTTCCATTTCTCTTCGCTTAGGTTACGTTATTTCCAACTATCTCCTTGCATGTTTTTGCAGGTTTTAATGTTTTACACGAGGAATTAGCGCATATTTATATTAATTACGGAATAGAACTTCTGCATATACATCTATACATTCCAGTTTCCGTTAGAAAAATTGTTAATAAAAGCAACCCAGATTAGGTAGGGATTAATATTAATCCCCATGGTGGAGAGGATGGTATAATTGGTATAATACTAATTAATTACAATCCTAAAAAATAGGGAACCATTAAATACAGAATCGTAATCCTTAAATTATGCCACTAAATTAGTAACTGAACAACATTCAAAAATTAAAATCTCTAAAAAAATAATTACACCTCCAAAATATTATAACCAAAATTAGTCACCGTTCATCCTCTCTAACCATCATCTTCTATGACATTTTCATCTCCCTTTTTCTTCATCTTCTTGCAAAATCAAACATCCTGTTAGCATAAAAAATAACCATATTATATAAAAGACATGTACCAATATTAAAAAACAAAGATAACAATATTCCAGAGCAAATGTACCAATATTGCATAGTACATGTACCAATGTTGCATTGACCAGGTACCAATATTGCAAAAGAAGGGTAACAATATCAAATAACACAGTACTAACATTAAAGAACAAGGGTACCAATATTAAAGAACAATGTACCAATATTAAAGAATAATGATATCACTATTAAAAAATAATACTGCCAATATTAAAAAATAATGATACCAATATTATAGTGGTACCAATAAACACAAAAAACTATTATCCAAAAGAATCGATGTTATGTAACCAAAAAATATTTGATGTAATACTATGCGTAAGACGATTTGAAGAAGTTTCATATTCAAATCTTCAATAAAAAATTAAACATAACAAAAAAAAATCGGTTTGAATTACTTACCGAGCTCAGTTTCTCGGCTGTTGCCAAATGCATGACCGTGTTACCATCGTAGTCCTCCTTATAAACAAAATCGTATGCGGGACGTGGTTGGACGATTCGTAAGCGTCGTCGCATAAAAATTTATCGCATGTAATCAGCATTTATCGTTGACGTCATCGGTGCACTGCGTTGGATTAAAAATTCTTTCGGCGATTTCGAAACCAAAATCTCAGAAACCTAGTTTCCTCCCTCTTTTTTAATACCGTCGATTATAAAATTGGGTGGTTGTTTGGCTGCCAATTATTATTTTATGGTGGTTTGGCCGCCGATTATAAATTTGGGGGGTGGGGAATTTGATGGCAGCGGCCGATAATAAATTAGGGGTGATTGATGACGGCGGCGATTATAAACTAGGTGGGGTTAGGGTTAATAAAATATTTTGAATGAAAAAGATTTGAGGATATTGAGAATAAAAAATAAAATTTAAATTAAATGTGAATGGAGTAAAACATGAGATTCTATTCAATTTGTTTAAAAAATTAGGTGTGATAAAGAAGAAATAATAAATAATGAGTGATTTATTTTATTAGTCTAATACCCATTATACCTTTACACATAATAACCGTCAGATTAAGATTTTAAGGTAAAAAATTTTATCCAATAGACTAAAAACAATCTCCTTGGTGGGGATTACTTTTTAGTAGTCCCCATATAATCCAATCTCTAATAAAAGGCAGCAACGATAACTTTTTTCAAAAAAGCAACGACGATGAGCTCTCAAAACGTAAATTTGTCAGGCAACAACAGTAATGTCGCAACGGACCAAACTTACACAAAATGTGTTCAAGAATTAGGCAATAATTATTCAACATTTGGTCATAAGATAAATATTGCCACAATTTTGTAGGCGCTTTATATGTCCAAGTACTATTACTAATTGTAATTTTATTAGTATATAAAAATCTATTTATTAATATTTTTTTTGTGAAATGACAAATCATTGTACACTTAGTGTAACCATTTATTTGCGTGATAAAATTTATATTGAAGAAAAAGTAATTTTGAGAAAAAAGAACCACAAACTTGTTTTTTATATTTTTTTCATCTCCGATATTTACTGTGAAATGATTATTTCAATAGTGCCTTTGTAATCAGTAACAAAAATTTTTTTTAAAAAAATAAATCTTTTTTACGTGCCAAGTAAATGGATTTAAAGATTGCCAACTATTTTTTACGGCGGCCGTTTACCTTTCCCACTTCGGATCATGAACGTTAGTTCTGGCCTAGTTTATTTCGTATCATTTAAGTTCGGTCAAATTATTTCCTAGTTTTTTAGTTTTAGTTTGACTTTTCTTAAAATTCCTGAATTTTAAAAATTGATATTCTCATTTTTTTTAATTTGGTTAAAATTACTTAATGAGTCTATGGAGTGTAATTGGATTTTTTCTGCGAAGAACCCTACATGAATATTCCCTAAAAAAACGAAAAATTTCTATTTCTCCTCCATCATTTTCTTCTTCTAATTCCATCTTTTTCTTTCATCATAATTCAAACCCAAATAAATCTAAACATAACCTAAAATTAAAACTCAAATTCAAATATTTTTAATAGAAACCAACATCTAGAGTTGTGTCAAAAAAATACACCGTAGACCAAATTAGGAATGCAAAATCAGGTTTAAATAAGCCCATCTAACAATGTCCCACCAGGAGGAATTTGGATTATGGATCCACGGTTCAAACCCTCCCCACTTGCCCCTCCGCTCCTCCTCTCCCGACATTCCGTCGAAGGCACATGATTTTTATTTCCTCGTTTCCTTGATGTTACCGGAGCTCCGGAGACGCATTCGTTATCCGGCTTGTTCGAACCGCGGAAGAGGTTTATTCTAACAATAAGTCTCCCTACCCATCTCATTTGTTAAATTTATTATAACATGCTCTCTTTTCTTGCTGGTTTGATAAATTTACAATCCTAGTTCATTATGTTATTTCTTCGCAAAATAATTTCTTTTTATAGGTTCACGATGATGTTAACATGTCGGCTGCTTGATTAATAAGTGAATTTTTACTATCGGCTTGAGTTTTATCATTAGGGTGAGCTTAATATGGTTTATTGTGATTTTGGAGTCGAACAGTGATGGATAAGTATTTTAACAATTTCGTGTAACATTTGAAATGGAAATTTGATATCATGATGTATTTTATCTAAGAATTGAACTTCAAAGTACATTATTTCAAATATTAGAGACTTCTAAGTTCTAATTATTTTTAACGAAGAAAAAAAGGGTGCATAAAGATAGAGATGGAAATAATACTATCTTTAAGGAAGGTAATAACTACAGAGAAAAAGATAACCTTATTGAACTAGTTTATTAATCCTTATATATATATATATATATATATATATGAAAAAATCCATATAAGGTAGTTTAATTAATAATAGGAAAAAAGCGAGGCACGAAGTTGCGGAGAAATATGAAAACATACATAAAAAGATTATCGATTCAATATTTTGTGAGATTTTTTAAAATGTGTTATTGTACATTCAAATCATGTAAAATTTTTAGGATTTAGTGTTCACATGGATACATAAATTTTTTATCCATGGATTACGATCAATACACGGAAAAAATATTCATGTAAACAAAATGCAGATTAATTTAACGAAGAAAAAAAGGGTGCATAAAGATAGAGATCGAAATGATACTATCTTTAAGGAAGGTTATAATTACAGAGAAAAAAGATAACATTATTGAACTAGTTTATTAATCCTTTTATAGTAGAAAAAATCCATATAAGGTAGTTTAATTAATAATAGGAAAAAAGTAAGGCACGGAGTTTTGGAGAAATATGAAAACATAAAAAAATTACCGATTCAATATTTTGTGAATTATTAAAAGGTGTTATATACATACTTTTTGCAAAATCAATGTTAATTTTTTTTATTCTTGTGTCCACGTGGATACATGAATTTTATTAGTGTATTATGATCAATTTACGGGCAAAATATCCATGTAAGATGTAAGTAAAATATAGATTAATTTATTTATAATTAATATACAAATTTTTTATCTATGTATTTACTAATACATAGATTAAAAAATCTGTATTAGATATCTCATAATTTTCTCAAACACACACATTTTTAAACCATTTATTGAAAATCCCAAAGTACATTTCCTCCCCTCTCCCCTCTCCTTTTTTTTAAGTTCTTATTCTAATACTTATTCTATTACAACATGCTAAGAATCGAACTCTGTAAAATCAATAAAAAAATGGACAAAATTTTATATTTTTTTTATATATTTTTTTGAAAAATAAAATAAAATATTATACAAATAATATTTTTTTAATTATTTATAATTCACGTTTGAACATAATTCCAAAATTATTTAAACTATTAATGTTAATAAATGTAGAATAACTTACAAAAAATGTACATGACATAATCTTAATCATTAAGTATTCAAGATCAAAAAATACTTAAGATAAGCAATAGATAAAATAAATTGTTATATTATGCAACACAATGTAAGAAGATTAATCAATTAAAGTTTCGTATTCAATCTAAAATTAAAATAATTAATTTGTTAAAACATTGAAATAATTAATTGAACATGAATAAAAAGTCATGTCATTTTTTCTAAGTTTTTATATGCAATATAAAATTTTTAATCAACTATTACATAATTTTCTTGCTTATAAATAAATATTATGTCATTTATTAAAATGAGAGATAAAATTGCTACATCATCTTTTCTCTACGTGTATTCAATTAGCAAATAATATTATTAATTACAGGACCATAATTAACACACATTTTATTAATTATAGCTAGCTATTACATGAAAAGAAAAATTCTAATAAAAGAAGTTATCATTTTTTTTCCTAATTAATGATCAATAGTAACACAAAAAAAAATCATGGGAACACGTACTAAAAATTCTGTTTATTGAAGAAAAAATCTGAATTCTATATCAAATTTTTTATTTGTGTATTGGTCATAATACACAAATTAAATTTTGTATTTATGTGGATATCAAATACAAAAAAAATTAATATCAATTTTGCAAAAGAAATTATATGATAACACCTTTTTAAAAAAATTATATTTTAGTTGGTGTAATTAATGGCGTGTTATTTAATGTTTTCTAAAAAATGAAAACATATAACGCAGGTAATTAAAAACAGGAAAACACATAAGGAAGGTAATTAAGAAAATGGAAAACATGTAAGGTAGGTAATTAAGTTCAATAACTGAATGCATTAATTAACATCCAATTGCCATAAATCGTCATAATTCAAAAGTTTTATCCGGAGACCTATACGAACAGACTATAAATAGAAGAGATTCAATGAGAAGTCAAAGAACAAATGGATCCGATGGGAACCAACCATTTCCAAGAAACGAAAATCCCACAGCAAAAGTACTACGACGGCGTCCCGTTACCGTACGTCGTCACCCCGAAACATCCATCTGCTTCGCTTCCCGATTTCTTGGAAGCCATAAAGTTGGAGAAACCCTACCTGGAGTCTCTTCTCTTCAAGTCAGGAGCCCTTCTCTTCCGGGGGTTCCAAGTTAACACTCCCTCCGACTTCAACGAAGTCGTCGAGGCCTTCGGGTACGAGGAGCTACCGTACGTCGGAGGAGAGGCTATACGGTCGCAGGTCGTCGGCCGAGTGTACACCGCCAATGAATCCCCGCTTCATCTTGACGTCACCCACCACCATGAGATGTCATATGTTAGTACACTACATTACTACCCTCTTCGTATTTTATCACTTGAACCCCTTTGCGACATGTAAATTTGTCATCCAGTACTAGTCATACTAATCATCGTTATGATTTTATGTTTTTCGATCTGTAATAAATCTTGCAAAGTACCTTTGTCTCTCGTGCTTTCAAAAGAGAGTCGTGAACGTATGAGTATGTGAACTCGTTAGAGTAATTAACTCTAATACCATATAGAAATTACCATAATACTAATATATAAAAAATTCTATGATCATGGTTTGGTTCGTCATGTTAGAAAAGTTCAGAGATTAATTCAAGATTTTTCACTTTTTCTAAATCTATTTGTCTAATTAGTCAAGTCATTATTGGGACTAGAATTCTTTTCAGATATATATTTAATATTAAAATAATAATATTGTCAAGTTTTATTGCAAATTCACAAGCTTTATAATATTAGTTGACATGGGTCCACCTAGGCATACCTGAAAAAGTCTGATTGTACAAATTGAACCACCATCTAGATTTCGGTGAAAAAACGACCCCTTGATTGGTCCAGGTCCTGGACCACGGCCGGGCTATGTTTTTTAAAACGTTGCTATTAATAATTAATTTTTTGACGTGATTGATTAGAAGTACTAATCACCCGTCTCTTTGATTACAGCTCTCCGAATACCCATCAAAGTTGTTCTTCTACTGCGACATAGAACCATCTGTCGGGGGAGAAACTCCTCTGTTGCTTAGCCACCTAGTGTACGAAAGGATGAAGGAGAAGTATCCAGACTTTGTCCAGAAATTGGATGAGGTTGGCCTCACTTACACTAAACTACTCGAGGTAGAGGACGACCCTTCTCACCCAACTGGCCGGGGATGGAAGTCCCGATTTTCCACCGATGATAAGCACGTTGCTGATGAAAGGTTCGTCGACGATACCTTACAATCACAATATTCGCACCGACGTGTTTTAACGCAGCGTGCGAGATGCAAGTACAATCTCGTATATATTGTGTTTGTGTGTTTTTCTTTTCACTATTCGCGTGTGAGAATAGCTTGAGAAATTTTGGGGTTTTTCTGATAATGTACTCTTTTTCTCTTGGTTTTTTTATATTATACATATTGCTCTATTCATTAAAAAACAAATGTTGCTGATTCATTAAAAAAAACTAATGCTGATTGTAGTAAGCATATCTAACCGACCAAACAATAGAGAGGTTAGACATGTTCACCCATTCCCCTTACACCTAGAATTAAACTACACTAAACTAACTAAAAAATGAAAACTATGAGAGTTGAATTCTCGGGTACTAGAGAATGTTACATTCGTAACTTCCCTAAAATTTTGTCGTGGTTAAATTAATTAGAAAAAATTATGAAAGTGAAATAGCAATCCAACATAACTATATTACACGATTTCAAACACTCAAGCACTTGTAAACTACGACAGGAACTACGTGTATCGTGTAACATATATATGTCAATTTCTCTTATATCTTTCCATTATTATTTGTTCAGCTATTCAGACATTCATAATTTTGTTTAAACTGTCCTAACATTAAACCAAACAGAGCTGCTGACGTTGGATTAAAGCTGAAATGGTTTGAAGATGGACGAGTACAGACGATCCGAGGACCAATGTCTGCGATCAGAGTCGACGAATCAAGAAACCGACGGATTTGGTTCAACAGCATGGTAGTGTTGTACGAATTGGCCAAAGGTAAAGAAGGAACAAGAATGACATTTGGAGATGGAAGCCCATTGCCCGAAGACATCATCTACGGATGCAAGAGAATATTTGAAGAGGAAAATGTGTTGTTTCCCTGGCGCAAAGGCGACGTTTTGTTGATCGACAATTTCGCCGTTCTCCATGCCAGAAAAGCTGGGCAGCCACCTCGCCGAGTGCTTGCTTCTCTTTGCAAGTAGCGTGCACATCCATGATAAGCGTTGATACATGCTTACTTGCATGGATGATATTCTGATTTAAGTTGGTTTTTTAATAAGTATGATCTGGTATGATCGACTGCTAAAATTTTATATTGATTGATAATAAATCTTTTCAAGTTCATTTTAATTAACTTAAATTTTATTTTGAGATCAGTATCTGAACATTTTCAATTAGAATGTACGGATAATCGAAAAATTGGCATGTGGCACCACGTCGTTATCATCAATTGAAGGTGCCCATTAAAATGAATAACTTACAAGTTTAATTTATATTGATAGTGACAAAGATGTCCCAATTTCATATGCTAAGAAAAATAAAACCTGAACTGGCCACGTTGATATTGTCTAGATCCAAGCCAATCTTGTCGACAATGTCAAAGCTCGCCGGTTGTATGATGGATTTTAAGATTATAATGCAACCCCTGAACGTTTTGTATTCTGTTCTATGTACGGGTGTGGTCAGAATATTGAAAAATAGTCCGGCAAAAAAAGGCCACGAGAATTTTTTGGGTTTGAAACCACAAAAACAAATAAGGCAGGTAGTTTAATTAATAATAGGAAAACAAATAAGGCGGGTAGTTTAGTAGAATTAGGAAACTCATAAGGTAGGTAATTTTTTTTAACATCTATAAAGTAGGTAGTTAAGCACTTAGCAATTATATATTATTATTAATAAATTTTTACTTAGTAATAACATGAAAGTTTCTTTTACCGCAAAAAAAAAAAACATGAACCTCTTCATAATGAATTCTTGACGTGTCATCGTCTCCCTTATATGGGTTGCGCTTGTGCTTGTCATCGTCTCCCTTCTCAATTAATTTTTGAAATCTTTACTTCTGCTAGATTAAACATATTCTATTCTTAATCATATCACTTCCAAATCAATTTAAATTAATTTTGGTTTAACACAGAATTAGTTTTTTTTTCAAATATTTATATTTTTGTAAAATTTTCTTAATGACATTCATATCAATCGTATAAATATCAAAAATTAATTGGTGTGACCCACTTGTTAATCAGCTCAAAGTTTATCATTTAATCACCTAGTGGTTGAATTTAATTAGACATCTCTTTAATTAAACCATTGGACCAAAATACAATACGTTGGGTTTATTTAAAAATTGTGTTTAGAAAACTAAGCATCTAATATTGGAGGTTTTAGTACATAAGGAACGTCACTTCTTAGTTGTTGGTTTCTCGGTATGATTAGATTTTACTAGAAATAGGAAATTAAAAGAAGATCCAAATGCGGCGTTTTTCAGCCATTAGACAACCGAGTCGACTCGGAGATTTTATAACTCCAAACGAAAGAAAATGACGTGCATGCATATATTTTGAAAACGGGTGCAATTATGATTTGTTCGGTACTGCGAAAGCGAATCTTTTAACAAATTAATAAGCTACAGTCCCTTTTCCCATTTAATTTTTTGCCCAAAAAAGTTGTATTCGACACACAATGATAAAGCGAGCGAGGGAGGGAGAAAATAAAGGATGTATAAAGGTGGCTGAGACTGGAATTTCTTTGAAATATAAAGAATTTTTTTTATGTTGGAGTATAAATTAATTTATTGAATACACACTAGATCTTTTATAAAGCAAATTGAGTGACCATGTGAGGCACATATTCTAACACTCATTTTTTATTATAAATTATTCAAAATTTCAGTAAATCAAATAGTTTAAATTTGAGTAAGATAGAGTGCCACTTGCGACACCAATTTAAATAGGTGATAGAAGAAACTCTCACCACAAAAGAGATTGCTCAACGGAAATAAATCCGAGAGAAAAGAAAAACAGGAGCAAAAATATTAGATCAGATGGGATCCAATCATTTCCAAGAAACAAAAATCCCACAACAGAAGTACTACGACGACGTTCCGTTTCCGTACGTCGTCGCCCCGAAACAACCATCTTCTTTACTTCAAGATTTCTTGGAAGCCATAAAGTCGGAGAAACCCTACTTGGAGTCTCTTCTCCACAAGTCAGGAGCCCTTCTCTTCCGGGGATTCCAAGTCAACACTCCGTCCGACTTTAACGACGTCATCGAGGCTTTCGGGTACGACGAGCTGCCCTACGTCGGAGGAGAGGCTCTCCGGTCGCCAGTCGTCGGCCGGGTGTATACTGCTAATGAGTCTCCTCTTCATACCGACATAGGACTCCACCACGAGATGTGTTACGTTAGTACACAATAATAAGTAATTTCTCTTTGTCTTTTACCACTTGAACCGCGCTAACTTTGTGTCTTTAATTTTCAGCTTTCTGAATTCCCTTCCAAGTTGTTCTTCTTCTGTGAAGTGGAACCAGCTGTTGGGGGAGAAACTCCACTGGTCTTAAGCCACGTAGTGTACGAAAGGATGAAAGAGAAGCATCCGGAGTTCGTCGAGAAATTGGAGGAAGTTGGTTTTACTTACAGTAAAGTGGTGGAGGAAGAGGATGACCCTTCTAACCCAGGTGGCCGAGGATGGAAGTCCCAATTTTCCACCCAAGATAAAAAAGTCGCCGAGGAAAGGTTGGTCCACAACGTCTCATGCTATTAAGCCAATTGTTCATTACCAAGTTACTTTAGTTACAATTCACAAATTGCGCCTCATCTAATCACTTAAAAGGCACCTCTATCTTTTATATATCTTCATTGTTATTTGTTTTCGCTTTCGTTACCTAACATTGA